>WAAF01004538.1:0-13694 GCA_013400475.1 Tricholaema leucomelas
CCAGCCTCGTCGCCCTTCTCTGGCTATGCTCAAACATCTCGATGTCCCTTCTAAACATATTACTACTGTACCTAAACATTTATTGCTTAAAGAACCTACTATTCATTGCAAAGCCATTGGCTACTGGAATGGGCTGCCCAGGGAGGTGGTGGACTCACTGTCCCTGGAGCTGTTCAAGGCAGGATTGGACGTGGCACTTGGTGCCATGGTCTAGCCTTGAGCTCTGTGGTAACGGGTTGGACTCGATGATCTATGATGTCTCTTCCAGCCTTGGTGATACTGTGATACTATTTATTGCAGAAGAACCTACTATTCATTGCAGAAGCAATCATTAAAAAAAAAAATAATTAGCAAAACCAGTGCAGATGAGTAATGAAAATTGTGTTCAGTGAGGGATTCATGGGTATCACGCAATCTTTTTTCCAGCTGTAGTCTAGTATTTTACCCCTTAAGAATTTTTACCTCTTAAGGATTTTACCCCTTAAGACAAAAACACTTTTCATAAATATGTATTTCCTTTTTATAGTTAGAATGAAACACTGAATTTTTGTATCTGCTGTGACTCATAGAATCACAGAATTGACCAGGTTGGAAGAGACCTCCAAGATCATCCAGTTCAACCTAGCACCCAGCCCTATCCAGTCAACTAGACCATGGCACTAAGTGCCCCATCCAGTCTTTTCTTGAACACCTCCAGGGACAGTGACTCTACCAGGTTCCTGGGCAGCCCATTCCAATGGCAAATCACTCTCTCTGGGAAGAACTTCCTCCTAACATCCAGCCTATACTTCCCCCAGCACAACTTGAGACTGTGCCCCCTTGTTCTGTTGCTGGTTGCCTGGGAGAAGAGACCAACCCCCATCTGGCTACAACCTCCTTTCAGGTAGTTGTAGACAGCAATGAGGTCTGTCCTGAGCCTCCTTCTCCAGGCTAAACAACCCCAGCTCCCTCAGCCTCTCCTCATAGCGTTTGTGTTCCAGGCCCCTCACCAGCTTTGTTGCCCTTCTCTGGACACATTCCAGCATCTCAACATCTCTCTTGAATTGAGAAGCCCAGAACTNGGGGTTGTTGTGGCCAAAGTGCAGAACCCTGCACATGATTGCAGTATGAGTAATTGCACACATATAATTGAACTGTTAGATATATTTTCTCTGATCAGGAATGTAGAGATTTCAGTTTGGTTTTCTAGCTTGAAACTGATCTAGCATCTTAGATGTGTAGGTTAATATGATCTGTTGAGATAGAGTTTCATTTGTTTCTCTAGGCAAACCAAAGTCAGGCAATTCACAAATACCTAATTCTATTAAAGATTAATTTCACTAAAAAGTTGTCATGGTTCTGAAGTGAGCTGATAGGAGTGAGCTGAATTCATGACTGAGGTACATTGAATTTTACAAGTCATTTCTTAGTAGGCAGATTTTTCATATTGAGAAATTTTGTCTGGATGTGGGCTGTATCATAGTATCACAGTATCATCAGGGTTGGAAGAGACCTCACAGATCATCAAGTCCAACCCTTCACCACAGAGCTCAAGGCTAGACCATGGCACCAAGTGCCACATCCAATCTTGCCTTGAACAGCTAACCAGTGCAGAGTACAGGGGCAGAATGACCTCCCTGCTCCTGCTGGCCACACCATTCCTGATGCAGGCCAGGATGCCATTGGCTCTCTTGGCCACCTGGGCACACTGCTGGCTCATGTTCAGGCGGGTATCAATCAGCACCCCCAGATCCCTCTCTGTCTGGCTGCTCTCCAGCCACTCCAACCCCAGCCTGTATCTCTGCATGGGGTTGTTGTGGCCAAAGTGCAGCACTCGGCACTTGGAGCCATTGAACGCCATCCCATTGGACTCTGCCCATCTGTCCAGGCGGTCAAGGTCCCGCTGCAGAGCCCTTCTGCCCTCCAACCCAGCCACATCTGCCCCCAGCTTAGTGTCATCTGCAAACTCGATGATGACTGACTCAATGCCCACACAAAGTAGATATGATTTCATGAAAATGGAACTAGTCTACTCAGTACAGAGCTCACATCGCTCCAGACCTCTATAGAAGAAGCAAGAAAGGGTCAAAGCTGTTCAGTGGGGAAAATGAAACAAAACAAAACAAAAAAGCTCCAAACCCGATAGTGTCTAGAAATGAGGCACCCAGTGCAGCAAGAAACCTAGCTAGCAGGTTTTAGTGTCTTGAACTCCACAGGCTGAGAATCACAGAATGTTAGAGGTTGGAAGGAACCCCAAAAGATCATCCGGTTCAACCCCACTGGCAGAGCAGGATCACCTATACCAGACCACACAGGAGCACATTCAGGTGGGTTTCAAATATCTCCAGAGAGGGAGACTCCACACCCCACCCCTGGCAGCCCCTTCCAATGTTCTGTCACCCTTACAGTGAAAACTTTCCTCCCCATGTTTACATGGAACTTCCTATGCTTCAACACCCACCCAGTGCCTCTTGTCCTGAGTATAACTGAGAAAAGCCTGGCTCCATCCTACTGGCTCTCACCCTATACCTATTTGTAAACATTTGTAAGACCACCCCTCAGTCTTCTCCTCTCTGAACTAAAAAGCCCCAGCTCCCTCAGTCTCTCCTTGTAAGGAAGATGTTCCACTCCCTTAATCATCTTTGTGGCCCTGTACTGGACTCTTTCAAGCAGTTCCCTGTCCTTCTTGAACTGAGGGACACCGAATTGGATATAGTGTTCCAGATGTGGCCTCACCAGGCAGAGTAGAGAGAGAGGAGAACTTTTCTTGACCGACTAACCACACCCCTTCTAATACACCCTGCTTGGCCACAAGAATACACTGCTGGCTCGTGGTCAAACTTCCACTAGGACTTCCAGGACCTTTTCACCTTTACTGCTCTCCAGCAGGTCAGTTTCCAGTCTATAATGCTCCATGGGGTTGTTCTTTCCCAGGTGCAAGATTCTACACTTGCCCTTGCTGAACTCCATTAAATTTCTCCCTGCTCAGCTCTCCAGCCTGTCCAAGGCTCACCGAATGGCAACACAACCCTCCAGTGTGTCAGCCACTCCATCCAGCTTGGTGCCATCAGCAAACTTGCTGACAGTGCTCTCTGTGCCCTCATTCAGCTCATTGACAAATATATTAAATAATACTGGTCCCAGTACTGACCCCTGTTGAGACTCCACTAGATACAGGCCTCCAGCTAGACTCCATCTCATTGAGCACAACTCTCTGACTTCTTCCCTTCAGCCAGTTCCCAATCCACCTCACTACCCAATCATCCGGACCACACTGCCTCAGTTTAGCTGCAAGGATGCTGTGGGAGACAGTGTCAAAAGCTTTACCAAAACCAAGTTAAACCACATCCATTGCTCTACTATCATCTATCCACCTGATTATGTCCTCATAAAAGGCTATCAGGTTGGTCAAACATGATTTCCCTCTGCTAAAACCACACTGCCTGCTCTTAAGAACCCTCTTGTCATTGGTATGTCTAAGGACAGTGCTGAGGACAAGTTGCTCCATTACCTTTCCTGGGATGGATGTGAGACTGACCCACTCTACAGTTACCTGGGCCATCTTTCTTACTCTTTTTGAAGACTGGAGTGATGTTTGCCTTCCTCCAGTCCCCAGACACCACTCCTGTCTGCCATGACTTACCAAATACGTTGGAAAGTGCTCTGACAATGACTTCTGCCAGCTCCCTCAGCACCCTTGGAAGGAAAAACTATATCAGCAAAATTTCTGTCTGTAAATCACCAGGCAAACGGGTAGAGGAAGGGACATTGGACCTGTTAAGATCAACTAGAGAATTTAAAATAACACCCCTATCACAACAAACAGTAACATTGCCCAGTAAAGTTCAGACTTACTTGAAAGCCTGTGAGAGATGTTACTGAAATTAGAAATACTTTTTTTTTCTGAATCGAGGTGTAGTAACTTAGAAGGTTTTTTAGAGCACATATATTCCTCTAAGTATAACCAATCTCAATAAAATATGTAAGCTCTGAAAAGTCTACTTGCAAGATAGATTTAATTAACCTAATATGCTTCCAATCCATCAACTAAGTGGATCAAATATTTTCAGAATGTTAAATGTAAATAAGTAAAGCAGGGTTCATAAATTGAACATATTGTTTGTTGTCTCAAGTTGTACTGATTTTCCAATTGAAGCAATTATATAATTTCTTTAACAAATCTTCATATTAATTTTTGATGCATATAAATACACAAAAGTCATAAATATGAACAAGCAGCACAAAAACATAATACTGAAGAAAATGAAAATCACATTGGTTTATAATACCAACAATAATCTGCATTTCTTGAGCACATTTCGTTCTCTGGTTTCTAAACATCCTACAAGTAGAGGTATTTTGAAGATTCCTATGAGAAGAGGTAGCATTCTCAAGTTTATTTAAATTGGCTTAATTTTTTTAAGCACCTGCTGATCTGAGATACTTATTTGGAGAAGGGGATGGCTAAAGGAGGAATGGATTAGCAAAATTAAATTCTGAGCAATCGATATTAAACATGGAGTTTTGGTTATTGTTGCTGTTGTTGGTTTGGTTTGCTTTGGCTTTTCCTTTATGGTTTCCTGGAAGTCTTTAGGAGGAGAATTTCATCTTAAGTGTGTCACTAAAAGAATATAGTCCAGCCCCGTTTTCCATCCACCAAATCATCCTGTCCTTGTGTTCTTATTAGGGTTTGAATTATTACTGCTTAGTAACAGTACATCAGATTCTGCTATTCCAGATCCCAGCATGACAACTTATCCCTTGAGAACATCCACTGTTTGCAATCTCAAACACTCTGTGCTATTTGTAGTAGAGCTACTTGTGCAAGAAAGATCTTTCTGCAACAACTATTGGACAAACTTGTTCTTCCACCACAAATGAGGCATATTGTCCTCCATCTGACTTTTCAGACTCTAGAAATTTGTTAAAACTTCTTTATTCTAGGTTTTAGCACTATACTGAAAAGAATATGAATAATAAAACTGTGATGTTCTCTATATGTCTTGAAAGTGACTTATGCAAAATCTGATCGAACTTCCTCTGTGCAAAGCATTTGTCTGGAGAATAATGACATCTTAAGATATCAATATAATTCTTTCAAAGAAAGGAATGCATTTTAAGAAATAGAAAAGGGGAGGGGGAGAAGGGGGAAGAGGTGAGAAGAAGGAAAAAAGGAAAATAGATGATGTGCCCTAATCGTAGAGTTGAATTTCTATCTGCTACCTATGTACCACACCAACAAACAGACATGACAGAAAATTGATCCACCAGTTATTTAAAGACTATGTAAGCCAGATCTATATTATGAAGTTGGGGAAATGTCCTGGTTTCAATAAATTAAACGAGCCTTAATCATTTCAATTCAACAGTCTCTTATGATTTGTTCGTATGATTTCACTAAGTAGTCTGATAGGTTGTTTAAGAATAATCTGTTAAATAAGTAATATTTACAAGAATTCCTCTCCATCCCTGCAGGGATAATAGAACATTATAACAGTTCCCTCACAGAGAAAGCTCTCAAATTTTAGCTCTTTTTCTTTTTACTGTTAGATCTGAAAATCAACTTGCCTTTCTAGCAGCACTGGCACGCTTATTCACTGTAGATCAAACAAAGAGGTGTAAAACGACAAGGAAAAATTCAGGGAGAATGATAATGCAAGAGAGCACACTAAAATCTCCAAAAGACTGAAGTAGAAAACCTCTGTACAGGCTTTCTCACAACAGTTTGCCAGGATCAGGACATCTTTGTGGACAGTTCTGGGGTTTGCTCTGAGATCTTTATGTACTGCAATGCCTAAGGACACCAGGAGCACTTCAGGAAGCCAGAACATAGTACAAAGACAGAGCTTCTGGTGTCTTATCCTTCCCCTGTTTTCCTTTCCTTGGCTCAATTATAGCACATAACATTGCTTAAAAGTCATAACCTTTCTTAAAACTTAGTTCAGGGGAATGATAATAGATCACTCAAATTGTTACTATCAGAGAAAAGCCCCTTTCAATCTGCATACCTACATGCTTATGCATAAAAACATCTTGACATTGACTGATGATGGCTTCTAAATATGACAGATCATGAATTTCTAGCTCACTTGTTTCCTTCTCTTTCATAGAATTGATTATCAGCTATGAAGTTTACCTAAACAAAGATTGTGCATGGAACAGATTTTACACTTTAATTACAAAGAAGAATTAGTTTACATTGTTGTACCAGCTTTCCCCTCTGTTGCATTCTGGTTCCACACAGCCCTTCCAGAAAGAGTGGAACACCTACAAAACAGGACTGCAATAAGCAAGGCAAGCCTGGGAGGGGATCTGTGGTAAATGTGTCTCCTAGGTGCATCTGTGGAGGTTTTCTGGCAGGCTTTTCAGCCTAAAGTGTCCTGGGCTCATGTATACTTGTTGGAAGACCCTGAAAGCAAACCTCCGCTTTAAGAAGGTGGATGGGTGGTTCATAATCTGGGGAGAAGAGGGCTCTGAACTCTTTGCCCTCAGGCCTTCTGACTGCAGTGGTGGCAGGTCTGGCTTCAGTTCTGAAAAGAGAGAGGGTTTTTTTTGCCAAATTTTCTAACCCAAGTACCTGCATTGTTACATGCTTAGCGCTGACATGCAAATACTGACGCTCATACATATGTATGAATATGTCAGTGTCGGTCTTCAGCCGTGGATAGCTGTATGCTTGACTGGCATGTGTGTTGCTGATTACTTGATTCTTGGATTTCAATGATTTTTTGAGACAGCTGAAACCCCAATTTTTTGCATTTTGTTTATTTAGTGGAATATCAAAAAAAGAAGAGAAGGCGAAGGTTGATTTAAGTTCGGAGTTTTGTTTTTCGGGGTTGGTTGGGGTTTTTTTGGTGTGGGTTTTTTGGGTTTTTGGGGTTTGGGTGGTTTTTTTTTTTTCTCTGGCTTTGATGTTTTCTCTTAAGCTGTGTTTCAGCTTGCAGCAAGTGGTTGGCCACCCCTACCCTTCTGGTTCCTTGCTTTCTTTTACACTCTTCCAGAACATGTTTCATGCCTTCCCTCTTTCTTGTTTAGACTAAATTAGCCAATGAACAACCTGACCCAGCTGCTTAGCTGTTCCCTGATCTGCATTTTACTTCTTAATGAGCTCAGAGTGACAAGCTATTTAGGCTGCTCGTTCCAGCATCAGCTCTGACTCCATCTGTAACTTTAGTGCCACTTCTTTGTCAGCAATGCCAATTACAAATGTGTGTCTTTCTAATTTACAGCACTCTAGTTATAACGCCCACACTGTGCTTTGTGTGTTCTCTCTTTGCATCTACTGTTTGTAGTCACCTGAGCAGACCTTCAGATTGTCAGAGCAAGGGTCTGCTACATGGCTGGCATTGATCAGCTATCTATAGCACCATATAAAATTTGGCACTGCATAGATCATTTGCTCCCTTTCATCTGCCTTGAATTTGGAAAGCTCTGTTGGTTCACACAGGGTTCTACGAACCTGTCTGTGCATTGATCCTTCTGTGAACTGGCAATCCTGGAGCAAATGTGTTCCCTCGCATATGATACTGCAATATGGGAAAAAGAATTACTTACTATGCATCTGTAGGGCTATATTATATTTTTCTTGGCCTCCTTCACATTCATCTGCAGAAAAATCTTAAATATGTTCCTCTTTTGCCCACTAGCAATAACTAGGACTTGGTCTGTTTCTTTGTGTCTATTGTTAAAAACACAGAACATCCTAGAGTCTCTGCTAGAGACAAGTACAATTGCAATAAGCAGTCTCCACTTCCACTGGGTTATCGCAGTATCACCAAGGTTGGAAGAGACCTCATATAGTTTGGTCTACTAAGGAACTGAAAATGGCTATGCTCTTTTCTATTGCTGTTACTGCTGGATGTGCATCCTCTTTTGACCAGCTGGTCTTCCCAGGAGTAAAACTCACATCTAGAAAGATGTTTAAGAGGATACTAAAACAAAACAATGTTTGGCTTATTAGAGTCTCAAAGAGTCAGTTCTTCAGGCTTAATGATTTGTATAGTATGTAAAGAGATAACTGCCTCACATTGTTTGCAATTTACCCTCAGTTTTTCATTTCATCATGATTCTGTTGCTATTCCAATTGGTTGGATGTGGAAATACCATCATTAGCTACGTGGGATAATAAAACAGTCTTAGACTGTAGTTTTCTCTGATGGCTCACTGTGAGTGTGCTCTGCTAAAATTTTTGGTCCTGGTTTGGAATATTTCTTAGAAAATGTGGAATACTCTCATTTTTTTGTAAACAGTGTGGGGAATGAAGGAAATCCCAAGAAATGCATCACATGGGATTTGGCTCATATCTGTTAAGACAGCACAGAAGACTACCAAGCTGCATTTCTCTGGTCAGATCCAGTGTTATGCTCTCAGCTAAAATGAGTGTACATCAGCATTCCTGAAATTATTAAGTCCTCTATCTCCCATGGACAGTAAAAGTAGAATTTCACTTGCTGTGTTGTACAAAGAAGCAGTAGAGCGAAACATTTAGCACCTATTCCTAATTTGCTATTTTGTCTTCAGAAAAAAAGAAAATCAGGCTTAGGTTAAAATTGTTACTGACATGGTAAAATTGTTAAAAATATATGGGTTGCATTCACACACATAACAGAAATAAATTCTTGTGTCAGAAAGTTTAGATATTTAGCTACTAAACTGTTCATGCAGACTGCTAAGTTCAAATAGCCCCATTTTGCAAGACTGTAAATCAATTGATCCTGAACCATTTGTGACCTGTTTTTAATAATCCTTCTCTAGTTGTAAGAGTTATTCAGTTGTACAAGAGGACAAAACAGCAATGGACAAATTCCTTAACATTTTGATTTTCATGAACATCTGATAAGTAAATGATGCAATTTTCCTAGATTATTAAAAATCCTTTTCTTCCCCAAATTTTATCAGAAATTCTACTCCAAATGTTTCTGCAAAGGGAACACATCTTTAGGTATATTCACAATGGTTGACATATACAGCTAGCAGAGTGGAGAACTGAACATGGTATCTAATTTCTTATATTAAACAAGTATAGAAAGTTTAAGTGATGTCAATGCCCAAACCTGTGACCTTTAATTTTCAATGCTGCAGGATTCAATTTGTTTACCTCTTTGTTGAAGATTCCTCACTTGAAAGGCCAGAAAAGCTGTGAAAATTATATCCATAACTCTAAAATAATACCATTAGGATTGATGCTTGTCTCAGGAAAAGAGTATTGCTTTTCTTCTCTTCAGATTAACTTGAGCTCTTCTGAAAGCAAAGAATTACAAATATTTTTGTCTGCTTTTCATAGGAGAGATTATGTTGACGTCTATAAGTGTTACAGTTAAATGACTTCTTTAAATTAGTGTGTAGTTCTACTTATATGTAAGGAGTATCTCCTCTATCTCTATCTTTTTAAAATCTACTATTTTAGCAGATAGTAATAGAAAAATCTATTATTTTAATAAACATATTAAATATATATATATATTACTTTAATAAATCATTTTAGCTTCAATAAGGAGATGTGATTCTGATCATAAACTCTCTTTTCTGCTATTGCTTTCCTGCTCTGGCTCCCCATCCATTTTTTCAGGGAACATGTTGAAGAATTCTGGAGGGACAAGTAAAGAGGTGTATGGATCAGGTTGTGGCCCAGCTATTCTGGTATAAGAGCTACAGGGCATAACTATAAGCTAGTGCGAGTTAGGGAAGTCTTGAAGGTGCACAAAATTGTACTGGGGCTGAACAATCTCCAGACTGCCCCAGGAGCTGGAAATGCCTCTTTCACCATCACTCTTTCCTGCACTAAGGAAAATCTGACAAGTGAACAAACCTGGGAGTTATGAATGCGCCATTTTTTAATCAGTCACTTTAAAAATGTATCAGATCAAAAGTTTCTCATTAATTTCCATCCATTGTTAATTTCCATTCTATTAGGGTTTTGATGGTGGGTTTTGTTGTTGTGGCTTGGGTTTTGTTTTTTTGTTTTGGTTGGTTGCTTGCTTGGTTGATTGATTGGTTTTGGTGGGGTTTTTGTTGTTGTTGGGGCTTGTTGTTATTTTGGTTTTGGATTTGGATTTTTTGTTTGGTTTTTTTTTGTTGTTTTTTTTTTTTTGTAGACTAAAATTAACAAAATAATACATTTAAAGTCAATATTTTAATTTAAGTTCCTCTGCCACAGAGGACATTGAATTTCATCTTGCATTTCTACATTGAACCCTGGAACTTGTAACTGAGCCAAAACATACCTTTTAAAAAAACTATTTGGTATTGTTCAGGACTCCAAATGAAAGAAAATCTACTGTGGTCCTCAGAAATCTGTTCCAGTGATTAATTATCTTCTGCAGTACTATTGTGCATTTTATTTTCAGTATCTCTGTCTTTTAATCCAGCATTTTCAACAGGAAAGATCTCTTACAGTGTGCTATGGAGAGCTGCTCAACAGCTGACTACTTGAAGTAAATGTATTGTTACTCCTTTATTGCTCCTTTCCAGAAGTAACCTTACAAAGATCACTGAGCACTACAGACAGACTTTTAAACAATAGAAGCTCAAGGAAAACATACAAACAAACAAATATCCTGACAGCTGCCAGAGAAACACTTAATTTTGCATGGGATGCAGAGGATGATCTGTTCTGAGCATCAGAGGGGCCAAGAATGCGGGTACACTCCTTAATCTGTACTTAGCAGCCTTGAGGAGGTAGAGGTGAATTCCTGAGTGTCTGAAAATAGTGTGATTATGTTGATCTGTTTTCAGAGTACAACATTTCTTCAGATTGGGATTTTTCAGATATCTCTGTAGAAATTAACATGGTGACAGAAGTGGCTGGAGAATATCAGATCTCCTCTTTAGTATAAAACACCAGCTATTGCTAAAAGGAAATCAACATGTTTTCTTATTTGCAGGCTACCCAATGCTGTAAGAACAGCCAGTGGTTAAGAATTGGTTGCAAAGCCTTCAAGTGCAGGTTAAAAATATCCTGTTCATGAATTAAACAGTACTGTTGGTGTACATTTTTCTCCTCACTTCTTCATCTCCAAATGTGCTTTAGTCCTAACCTAGAGGGACCACCTGTGAGTGAGAGAGTAGTTTAGTCTCCATGCTTATTCACTCCTTGGTCTCTCTACTGAGACTGTCAAGCCAAGAATGCCAATTAGTTCAGCATTAACAAGCCTCTTTATGTGTTCTATTGGGCCTAAGAATTGACAGCTTCAATTCTGTATTTCCTTGGTTATGTGGATTTATGTTAAATTCTTGTTTCTCATGAAAATGCTCTCAAGCCACTGGTTGGGCTGTAACTAATTGTTTCGGAATTAGAAGTGGGTGCAAATCAAAATCTGTTCAGGTTACCCTCAGCCTTGGATACATTACCAGATCTGATCTGTACAGCTCATACTGAACTCTGCTTACAATGATCCTCTGAAGCAATTGTTTCCTCTAAAGTTGTGAAAACTCTTATTTTTGTATTGGTGTCTATGTATGGGACTGAAACAGAAGAAAAGAGTGGAGTATGAAATTAACTGTGTTCAGGGACAAATTTTGAAAAGTGAAAGAATTTTAAATCCATACTCTATAAAGACTTCTTTATACATCAGAGTCGATATTAACTCATGCCTGCAAAAATACTGCAAGTGTTGAGTACTTACAGGCTACTATGCTTACAGGGACACTATCCTTTCTCTTGTGTTATTTTACATACTTAGGAAGAGATCTGGGTAAACTCAAGAAAACCATGCTGTCTCACTTTGTACTTCTCCTTCTCATGTCTTCTCATAATCCTCTATCATAAGGACCACAAAGAAAAAAGCCAGACATGATTAGGTTACTGCGTTGCTGTATCTCAGCATCCTTTATTTTCTCATTGCTCCTCTGTGCCATCCCCTCCCACTGAGTGAAAAACCTCAAGCTCTTTTACTAGATGTGGCAGGACTGATATTTTTGTGGCTTTTTGTATTGGGTCTAACTCCTCTGGGGTGCAGGTTTATGGTGTAGATCCTCACGCTTCATGGTAACACCAATATGCATCTGTAAAAAAAAAAAGACAAAACCAGAGAGATCGTTTCTAGCTGCTTTTTCATGGGCTGTACAGCAGTAGTCAGCACGCCTGAAAAATGTCTCCATGCGTGTTGTTTATGGCCCTGTTGCACTAGTCAGCTGCCTTTAATAAATCAGATACAAGTTGTGACACGTTGTTAATTCGATCACTAATAACCCGCTCAAATTGCAAACCTATGTCAGCAGGTTGGTGTTGATTAAGTTGTAGTCTCTACTAACATATTGTTTTAAATGACTGATAAATTTTATTTGCTGCAGTGATAGACTGCCTGCTTTGTTGTAGGTTTGGGGTTTCTGCTTTCTCCTTTTTTTTTTTTTTTTCTCCTTCCCTTGTAAGCTTAGAAAAATGACACAAATGGCCCTGAGGTGGTCCTCTATAGGCCTTTCTCTCCCTCTGTTTGCTGCAAAGAGAGCTGGTAGCCACTAGAGGGGAGGAGACTGCCGGCTTTACTGAGCGCTTCACGCTAGAGCTTGAAGGTGCAGAAGCTGTCACAAGACTGGTTGCCCAACGAAATGGTTTAAAATATGTTATGAAGGTTAGTAAAAAATAAAAAACAAACCCTGTTCCCCCCCCCCCCTCCTCCCCCCCCGCCTTCACTCCCCTTAATGCGTTTGAAATATTAATTTCTCAGTACATGGTCTCTCTTTGGAGTGTTAGCGTCTCAGGTAGTTAACTTGGGGAGGGGAAAAACCTGCGGTAGCAAACATGTAAAATGTGACGTCTGAAAGTAATGTGTTAAATCTTTTAAAGCAAATGTTTTATTTTCTGTGCAAGGATACTGGCAAATTAGGTTGGGGTCTAAGAATAAGAAACATTTATGTCCTATGTGAAATGACAAGTTTTTCTTTTACGTGCTCAAAGTTTCCAACCATTTCTGTCCATTCCCTTCTTCCCCCCCTACCTCCCTCCCCCAGCCATTGCTGCTGAACAAATGACTAAACGAGTAGAAAACTTAATCATAGTTGTTACAAACTTTTTGAAACATATATGCTGCGCTATATGTGCCCAAAGCTAAGCCAGAATACCAGAAATACTCGGTTTATCATCTGTAGATAGACAAATATCTATTTCTGTCTCTGTATGTACAGTCTGACCTTTTTATTTTATATTTTAAAACAGAGTAAAATTCTTGGTATTGTTAAAGAGCTCTAATGTAGAACTGTAGCTTGTTACACTTACTCTCCTGAGTGTAATTGCACTAAGATCATTCAGTTTCCATTTGGAAAGCCAGTGGCAATTACTGGAATACAATGTATCATGCATTTGCTCACTGGATATAAAACGTATATACTAATTCGCAATAAAATGTAACAGCTGTCAGTGCATTTTCTGCTCTGTTACTTCAATAAATTGGAACTCTGACTAGAAAATGGGAATATTGCATTTTTACACACTCCGTAATGTGTTTGCTTTTTGCAAATACAATTTATTTTTTTTCGTGACAAAAATTGTGGTTTGTTATTACTGCTAGTGGATAAATATTCTTATATCAGAATGAATTACACATGGTATCTGTAAAGAAGTAGTAATATTTTCTGCTTTTTATTGTAGCCTGTCTCCAGTAAACAAAATGCACTTAACCTACTTCTGTCACATACTGGGGCTTGGTTGTTGTTGTTGTTGTTGTTTTTAATTTAGGGTTGTTTGGTTTTTTTTAGCATTGCAACGGCTGGGGGGGGGG
>WAAF01004538.1:13714-49259 GCA_013400475.1 Tricholaema leucomelas
GGGGGGGTGGATGGGGAGAGTTTATTTTACCCTACCTTTGCAGGTATTTGTATAAGTAGTTAACATTTAGTAGGAGACCGCTACATCTGCCATGGATTTCCTTTTCTTTTTATAAACCCATATATAGCATAAATAACTCTGGAAGACAGTTATTAACTATGATTCCTCACATTATGAACTAGTGCATCTGAGTTTTATTTAAGATAAAATGCCTGCACATTTGTGTAATTTCGTTACTTGAGGTCAGACTTTTCACAGATAATTAGCCTTTTACACACTGTGAAATCAACCTGCATTGGTTATTTGGCTAGACTCTTTGCTTCTGTTCTTTATTTCCCAGAAGGTTAACGTGCTGAAAATCTAGCTGCAAGCACATAGTACTGTCTCTTTGTGTTGCTAATTATCCCGTTGCATAATTATTAATATCAGGAGCAGGAAGAGGAAACAAGCACACCAAATAGTCGTGAATGCTAGTGTTCTGGCAGGAAGCTGGCCCTGCATTAATAAAATGTGCCTGTGCCAATATCACAGAAGATAGGAGCGTTCCTTGTTAAGGATCATTTATTAACTGAGATCATCTTTTAGTTCGCCTTGGGGTAATGACTAATGTCAATGGCAAATTTCACAGTTGTCTAGAGAAATGAATTAAATTTGTAATAAAAAGCCCTTCGGCTTGTTGTACATGTTCATTTATTGGAGTAGTTGAACTAGGAGAACTGTAAGGCAACCAAGAACATTGGCTTAATTTTCCTTACATATAATAGTGACCTTTAGCTTCATATTGAAAAAGTTACCTATTATAGACTGGTAAATTAAATGAGAAGTTCCTCTAATGCAAAATAAACTAAGTGACTGAGCGAAGTTAAACGGTCCTTGAGCTCATGAGCTTTTTGGCAGAAACAAATCCTTCTCCTTTTTTTTTTTTTCCCACACCTCTTCTGCACGAGACTTCTGAAGGTGGTTTGGTGTCTAATCAGTCAGGTAAAGCAATACAGAGCAGGATGGTAAAAAGTAGTTAGAAGCCTATCCTGGAGGATACCAAGATGATTGCAGACCTTGGGGTAGCTCAGTGACCTTTTACACGCAGGAAACTATGATTTTGTTTGAAAAGTTCCAAATGTTCTCTGTATGGTTTCTGTTCTATAAACTCAAAGCAACCTCCATCAGTTTATCAAAAAGGTGGATTGTGCTTTCTTTTTAATCTGCTTTCTTTTTAATCCATGTGTGCATTAGAAACCAGAAGCAAGTCTGAAAGTACTGTCACTGTGGAGAATAAATATGAAACTGTCAGGAAAAATATCAAAATGTAAGCAGAAATGGCATGCACCACAGCACAGAGTGGATGAGAATTAAAATCATCCTCTGCTCCTAGGTCAAAAGACAAGAGTTTCTGATTTCAGGGTGTATATTTTAGCCTTTGGAAAGATAATAGGCCCTGTCCCACCAGGAATTTAATATAGTCTGCATTTAATTGTTACTGTGGTAGGTTTCTTTCTCTCAAAGATGTACCATGCCTTGCTGAACACTGGAAAGATATCAGGAAAATCCCAGCAGAGAGGAACAGAAAAATCTTGCAGCTGTTGAAGGAAAATGGAGCTGGGAATGCATTCACTTTGCCATCAACACCTAGCTGGGCTTAGGATGTGTTTATACATTGAGCCCCCAAATTATACTGAGGTGATTGTAAAATGGTTAGAGTAAATACAACAGTGCTGTCTTACTTTGAATGTTTGTCAAAGTTCATGACAGAATTGCAGCACTGATGTTTGAAAATCACCTTTTGGTTGTGTATAAATTCTCCATATAATTCTGTGCAGTAGGTCCTTTTGTGAGATGTGGTGTTAAAATCCTGTTCTTATTTCCATCAAACTTAACACGACAGTCATCTACCTTATAGACCCTGAAGGACCTTGATATTCTGAAAGTTTTGTAGATGCAAGATTCTCTCTCTGTCCTCTGCTTAAAAAAAAAAACCAAACCCCAAACTTTTGGAAATTAGTTAAGAAACAATATATTTTAGTGAATACTTTCCCCAAAAATGCTTTGAAAAATAGATTGTCAGGTGAATAAAAGGATGTTCTTACTATAACTGACAGGGTTTGGCAAAAAGAAAATAAAAATTGGAGCAACTAGTTAAAATAACGAAAATGCAAACATCAGCACAAACCCTTCACTTCTCCTAGGAGAAACTGTAAGTTCGTAGAGATGTGGACCTAGGAAATTTTCAAGCAATTTTTGGCAACTCTTGTCTACGTGACTGTTGTGTGACCAACGCAGGAGTGAATCTTTTCAAATGTAAAATCAGGCTGTGAAGAAAAGGATATAGTTAAGTGTAATATCCAGAGATTGTAATATATCCACAGGGAGTCAGTGTTGCCGGGGGTCTTTTTTTGCACCAGTCAGTTAATGGACCCAAACTAGGGAGGGAGAAAATAGGGAGTTAAATGCAGAAGTACAAAGCTGTTAATGGTTACTGTTTATTTTTTTTCTGACAGAGAAGGTCAACTTTAATTTTGTATCTGTCACATGCCTGAATTCTAATGTATGGTGTTAGCAGCTTTTAAGAATATTCCAGAGATGGTTACCAGAAGATAATGCAGAAATGAAGCATGGTGATGTTCCTAAGTGGGGGAGGGAAGCAGGAGGCATACCTTGTCCTTCAGTGTAAATCCTTGCAAAGTTTAGCAAGACAGCTGTCTTTCTTTAGAGTCCAGGTTAGTGTTCCTTACACAGACAAGGTAACTAACTGAAGAAGAATTGTCATTTACCTGTCTCTCAGTAAAATCTAAAAATTCATCTTTTGCCTTTTATTGATTTTTTTTTTAGATCCAGAAAAGTATTTTACAGTATCTTTTTCTTGACTACTGAAAAAAAAGAGTTTAGTTTAGCCATGTGTAATGAAATTGCATTTCCCCAAAGTTGCAAGAAATTTTCCTTAAACAAACAAACAAAAAAAACCCAAACCCCAAACAAAACAAACAAACAAAAAAACCCAAAATCAACCAACCAAACAAACAAAAAAAACCCTCTCTTCTAAAATCCAGCCATTGGAAGTTGTGAAAATGGCAGGCAAGCCCTGTGGTTTTAAAATAAATATTCTAGTGCTTTCTCAGAATATGGCCATGGGTATGTATAGTAAGTGTCTTCTACTCTTAGTTTCTCAGTATGTTGACTTGAGAGTATTTTTAAGGGAAAATTTAAAATATAATCAAAGAGAGACTCTGATCTAAGCTTGAAAAAAAAAAAAAAAGGGCAAGCTAATGTTGGAGGTGAAAAAAAACAATGACTGTATATAGGTACTTACAAATTTAAATGAACAGTTGTATGGGAAGAATTAAGAGTTGTCTTTACGTTTAAAAAAAGAAGAGAATAACTTCCACCTAATTTTCTCCCACAAGTTTTCTTCTGGGAGGTGTGTGACTGTTAATATAAAATACCTTTTAAAAAACTTAACCAGGGAAAGGTCCTTGCAGCCAGGAATATGAAAGTGTGTTATTATTATGCAATTAAGTGAAATGATTGAACATATATTTCCTTAAAATTCAAGTGCTGTCACCGGCATTTACAAAATTAATACCTTGAGTACCTGCAGCACTTCTCAAACTGTTTCAGAAATTTTGGTGTGAAGAATATCTGAAATTCAGGCTATCGTTAAGCAAAGTGGCCAGATATGGATTGAAGCATCTCAGTTTGAAAGTGCTGACTTGCCTTTAGGCTTTTTCTCTATTCTTTCTATTTTTTTATGTAGTCCTGTTAGTCACCTTTAGGAAACAGCATCTTTATGTTCTGGAAATTCTCTGTTAATCTGAGCAAAATTGGATATTTTCTACCAAGAGGTATTTTCTTTTCCGTGTTTGTTTGCTCTGTAATTATATTTTTCTCCTCTTTTTAGACTATAGTATTTACTTTGCACAACATTAGCTGACCAAGAAGTGAAGCAGCATGGGAGGAATAAAGCAGATATGGGTGGGGTTCTCTGAAACAGATTCATTTTCTCTCTGCTGTGGAATAGATTTATGCTTATTCACAGAGAGGGAGTTTAGAAATGTTTTTAGAAAATGCAGATGTGCAAAGCATTCTTAATAAGGATGGGAAAAGAGTTTGCACTCCCCTTTTAACCACTCTCTCACCTCAGCCCTTTTCAGCATGTAACCTTATTCTCTGTGGGATTACTTGGATGAAAACCAATTAGAGAACTGCTCACACAATATAAATGCATACAGATTAGTACAGATTGAACAGTACCCAATGCCAACTAATCATACAGTATATAAAGTCCTAAACAATATAGATATTAAGAAATGATGAGGAAATGGACTCATATTGTTATAAAACTGAGCGCAAAATGGAAGCAGCATAAAACTGTTTATTTAAATAATAAATAAAGTGTAGGTTTTCTCTCCTTCCTTTGCCCCCCCCCCCCCTTTTTTTTTTTGTTTCTTCTTTTTTTTTTTTTTTTTTTTGGTGGCAATTGTCCATAGATGAATTAAGTATACCAAAGAAAACTCTGCCTACGTGTTTTACTGACTATTCCACATCCCTTCATGATAGCATTACTTCAGTCTTGTTTTCCATGCTTCAGCTGCCCATCCCCTCAATAACCTCAAACGTAGCACTCATTCTACAGCTGGGATGAGAATGAGAAAATGGTCTCCTCTGAGGAGGATGCTGATGACACCACAAAGGTGCCTGGGAGTGACAACAAAGACAGTGAATATGACTGATTTATTTTAATGCATAGCCCCCAAGGACTATGCAATCTGAAAGGTTTGTTTTGCTGAGTAAAGCCTGCAAGAGGACTACGGCAGAACCATGAGACCAGCCATTGTTTCCCTTTGCTTTGCTGTTGCCAATTCCTGATGATCCAGAGAAGGTATTTTGAGAAAAATCATTTTTTTAAACATTTTGTTTGCTATTTGAGACTGTCTTCCAGCAATGGCAAGAGAACTATGAAAAAAATGCAAGTCCCCTTCACCAGGTTTCATGCTTTCTTCATGCTACAGTGTCTGTTCTCATGTGCCTACAGCTTTGGCTTTTTTGTTTGTTTGTTTTTCTGTATCTTTTCTTGCTTTTTGTGTTATTATTAACAGGAAAATGCTTTCACGATTAATATTACAACTGGGCTTTTGGATGAGCATTAAATTCTTCCTACCTCCTTCTTCTGATGGTTCTTTGTTACGTGTAATCGTGGTGAAACCTGACTTTTTCAAGTAATATCACAGACCATTTTCAGGGTGTTTCTAATTAGAGGCATGTGAGGCATCTGTCTTTTGCTTTAATATTGAAAGGGCTTTTTTAATCCTTGAAAAACATTTTGCAACAGTTTTGAAGTCATGCGCTGGAAGTTTGACTGGCCTGCTTCATATCTTCTCCTAGGCATTTATCTGACTGGTGTCATAGTTGCTGAACTAAATTGTGCACTTGTTATTATAGCAAAAGTGAAAGACTAAGAAGTCTATCTAGACATAGCTACAAGCCAAAAGTGAAAGATAAAAAACACACATAAAAGAGCTGCGTTAAACTCAGATGGGAAAAAGGAAACAAAGCCAAATAAAAACTCAAGACAACTAAAGGAAATGGAATAGTTTGCAGGAGAGATTGGTATATGCAGTGGTTTTCTCCTGAAAGGCTGTCATTCTTTGACCAGCAGTGATTATATATTAAACTTAACTCTGAAAGCGTTTACTGTGGTGTTCAAAAAAACAAGGCTAATTGCTGTACTAACTCCCTGTACTATTGGCTGTCTGTCTCTAGTTTCAAAGAAGAGAGAGAAGAAAACTCTGCTACCATGATTGTTATGTAATTTCAGCAGGATTTTTGTGTTCCAGTTTTAACAGAGATATACAAAATCTCAAATGTCTGCATTCATTAAGCCCTCACTGCTCAATAATGTAGCTAAAAACCAGAGCCAGCTCCTGACGTACTCAGGTACTAATCATGTCCAAATACAAGTACTAGATAGGCCTTTCTGCACATGCTATCCTCAGCAGGTGATATATAGATGCCATTACTTCCTTAGCTGGATTAGTTTAGTGGTTATTCCCCTGTTATGACAGAAAGTAGTTGTAGAAGTGATAGAAAGAGCCCAACAGCTAGTGGAGAGCTTGGTACCTAAGTGTTACAACTTGCTAGTGCTGCAGAGCAGGAGAGGGCAGCAGGAACCCACCGTCTAGTCTGACATCATGCAATCCACTGACCCCTCCACGGTTTGCTTCAGATCTGCAGGATTTAAGGACTTAATAGATTGCTTCTTTGGTGGAACTTTTCATTTCTGACTTCTAATGAAAATACGTATTAGCAAATAGGAAGGACTATGTTAGGGTTTCTGAATTTTGCCTGTGCATGGCATCTCTGGGTTATTCATGCAATATCTCAGTGAATTTGAAGGAGTATCGACCTTTTCTATGAGAAATTCAGACCTGATCATTTGAACTTTAAAAAGCAGTAGCTTCTTATCATTAATAGGAATAATTTCTCATATTTTCCAGAATGAGATTACTTTTTCCTCAAATGCCTTTCATTGCCATTGCCTCACTGCTGTCCAGCCCACCAACTTGATCCAGCTGTAGGAAGAAACCAGCTGCCCCAGTTGTATTGCTGTGGAGTACCATACCCTCACCCGCCTCACAATGCATGTGTTCAGTTCTTCTGAATGTTTAAGCCACATGAGATGTCATTACTTATTACAATAAACCAACACTGCAGGTGGAAACTTTTCATTCGGAGCATTTTGCCATATCACCTATTATACCAAGTTAAATCAAGCATAATTTGAGAGGAATTATTCACATTTCACAAGCAGTACTATGTTAAGCAGATGGTCACTGAAGATTTATTTCATTTTCCTATCTGTCACATGTTTGTCAAGGACCAGTCACAAAACCAAAGCATCACAAGCCTGAATGGTTTAAAATAGGAAAACTTATTAGGTCATCAACTCCTCCCTTCCACTAGGAGAGATTTGTTACTGACAGCATAGTCTGAAGTGCTTTGTCCAGTCCAATTTTCAATGACATCTAGAAATTCTAGCAGGAGAAACAATGTTTTATAGGGAAAAAAACCCCAAACCACTAAAAATAATCAGTCAACAAAAACTACTAAGGTAGAAGATTACATGTGGGTTAGAGGTTTTCTGCAGTCTCAAAAAGCACTTGTGCAGAATCAGTGAAAAACAGTTTGGGCCAGCTGAAAGAAGATGCCCACAGTTTTTGAACATAAACCATAACTGATAGCAAAGCATTGATTCTTAATAGCAATTTTTATGTCATTCTCTCAAAATGTATTGGTAGGGGAAAAAAGTAAAGGATGAAGGGTTGCATTTGAGTGAGCAAAGGATAAAATTGGCTACAAAGGGTAATAGCAGTGCAGTGCAAAAGTATTTCTGTTTCAAGAATAGGAAGGTGTAAGAAAGCAGCATGCTGCTTACAGATTCATCTCGAAAAGCATGCTACATCCAGAAAATTTTCCAGAACTAACAAAACATCATGGGTGAATTCCTGTTTCCAAACAAGTAAGCAAGGATCTTGTCACTGACATCCTCGTGGTTAGGATTTTATGCAATAGCTGACATTTCTGCTGCTCAGTGCAGAGCTGAGGGCTGGAAATTCAGCTCATGAATATGCACGTGTGTTTCTGTATAGGCAGTTAAATGCAAACTTAAAAGAAACAGAGAGAAGTTAAAGTCTGGGATGCTTTTTGTATCGTCTCCTGACTAGGTCTCATTTCTATTAGTTTGATACTAATCCCAGACATTTTTTATGACTTTACATTCCAGAGAACAATAAGCTACCTGGAAGACCATATTTTCTGTAATTCACTTTTCATATCCTGTTCATGTTCCTGGGTGTGTAAGTAGTTGATATGTTATTGTTATGCTTAGACTTCAAAAGTATTTTTGAATGCTGTCTTCAAGTAAGTGGTGCTAGGGCATGGTGAATTGTGAAGGAAAAGAATGCCATAGTTGACTACCTCACATGACCAATGAAGCTCTGTGCCATGATCTTTCAGACTTCACTCTGTCATTTCTACCATCATTTCCAGGCTTCCTGTTAATCATGTTTACTACCCTAGGCTATGGAGGAGGCAAAACTGCCCTCCACGTAGCAGAGATCTTGCTCAGTGGGGATCATGAAGATCAGGCTGAAGACTTCAAGTGGATTAGTGGTCTATGCCTTAGTAGATGCAGTGCTGCATTTTGTACTATTTGGAGAATCCCTCCATGCCCTGGACACTTTTGTGATGCTTACCACAGCAATATTTTTCATTGAGATCACTCTGATCCTTAGTTCTAATAATTCAACTTTAATATAGAAGGAATTAGAAATATAGACTCCTAGTCAAGTTGTGAAAGCTGTTCTACATGTGTTCATTAAAAACTCATGTTTTCCATAGGCAGTTGACCCTCCAATACCAGAAAAGCTGTATTAAAGAAAGGAAAAATTAGTTAGAACAAGTGTGATGGTTTGGGTGTCCCCCGCNGGTGAATCAGCAAAGTAAATGGAGGGTGAGGTTAGAAAGCAAGATGGAGTTCAGCCAGCAGCCTCAGCTCTCCCCAGCAGGCAAAGCAGAAGAGAACAGCCCAGCACAAAGCACCCAAGCAAAGTGCAGAGCAAAAGTGACTTTTATCTAATGTTTTGCCTTTCTTCCTTACACATCTCAGCAAGGCTATGAGGGAAGTAGACAACACCATTGTTTTCATTTTCCAGCCTATTATCTAGTTCTTCTCACCAAAACTTTCTAGCTAGGCTCAAACTAGCACAACGAGTAAAAATAATGTATTTCTGTGTATGAAGTCTTTAGGAGGGCAACAACTCTATATGATTTTTCTTCATCATTTTCAAAAAAACTACAGATCTTTGTTTTTCACTTATTACATTCCCCACACCAAAAGATAAAAAGATATTGTCCATTTTCGTATGTTACTGGCACCCTGGGAATCATTAACTAGAGCATTTTCATATTAGAAAACTCAGAAGTGTAAAATATATATCAAAAGAGATAGCATCCTTTAACAACTGAGGATAATGGATTTAAAAACTAAGCAATTCTCAGCCAGGATTTGTTATTCATGCTAACTTTCTGCTTCCTTTATCTATTTTTTACTTACATACCAGAACATTTTTTAACAGTTTTTGTCACCCCTTAACATTCCCAGCTCTACCAAATATTCATGTGAACATAGCAACACTATAGAGAAAACTATATATAAACTCTCCATTTTGTTACATAACTTTCTTCCTTAATAAATTGTTCCATGGTATGAAAAAAGGGAGGCCGTATTTGTGGCTTGTTCTGCTCAAGGCAACAAAACTGCTAGAACACCAAGGAACAAGATACTCCTCTAATGTAGCTCATCGCTTGCTCTCTACTGGGAATTTAGGATGAGTTTCTCAAGAGCAGTTTATAAGATAGATATGAGCTAGGTCCCCAGTGTAGCTGAGTAGGTTTCTACCATGAAGTTATTGATAGAATTATGGAAAGAAGAGCTGGCTAGATCTTGAACTTCCTGAAGTCTGCTGCCAGACATTGTAGTTTTGTTAACTCTCTGTACTGCAGAAGAAATACTGTGGGTGAGCCTGTGTCTGAGGACAGAATGAAAATGCTGCTAGTAGGATTCAGCTGGCCTTAATTCAAGTCATTGCTCCCAAATGTCCAGTAATGGCCACCTACTGATCCTAGTCCAGCTGGCACCATGCACATATAAAGTCTCTGTGGAGATAAACAGCAATTAAATCACAGAAAGATAGAAAGCAGTCGCTGTTAAAGAAGCTAATACTGGGAAATACAAAAACAAGTTTCTACCACATGTGCAATATTATTTCTCATAAGATTCCCGTTGTCTACATCAAAGTAAAAAAAATGCTAGTTGCCTAAGTATACCGGGAGGCAGGGATGGGGGGTATGTGTGAAATAGATCTGGAGAAGGTTTGTAGTGTTCAAGGCCACAGTGTCTGTGCTACTGTGATGAAAAGACATATGGTACTTGCTTGAAGCAAGCCGAATACAAGCAGAGGTCAGTCTTGCACTGGTGAACAGTATCTTGTATGCGGATATGCAGTGCTACTAGAACTCAGCAGTGGCCAGCTCAGCTCGTTTTTGTGTTATGGACATCGTAGAACTGGGGTTACAAGATGAAACTGTTGTCATCAATGGAGAGGTTACCCTGGAAAATGTATTCTTCTGCAGCAGTGATAGTATAATTTCTGTCCTAGGAGCCTTGTGCCTGCGTTAAGAATTTGTGTTTCACCAAAATCATTTCACTAGACACTGCATTCTTGTGGTATATAAAGGAAATAAAGTGAGTTAATACCCAGGAAATTCCTGCTTAGAGAATGGAATTTACTATTTTGGGTATTTACATCAAGGTATTTTTTTCTTCTATAAAAATATCTGTAGAGAAAAAAACATCCTGGAGTGAAATGTTATTTACCTATATAGAGGATTTTTTTACAGGAGTTTTGCTTTCAGATGTTTTGACTCAGACAGCTCTTTATGTTGGTTAGCATTTAGATTTTCTTAAAAATCAGAAACCTTGTTTCTCTTTCTCATATACTCTCTAAGTTTAACTCACATAGAGCCAGTAGATGATAATTTTGTTTCCCTCCTGATACAGTAAAAAATAACCTCTTTGTATTAAGATGACTTTGCTTTTTTGGTAAAGATGTGACATGCAGGTCAAAATCAATATGTATCTAAATCCTTTGCGGCAAGAAAAGATGGATAAAGTGCTTTGAGACAAAATTTTTAAAACAAACACTGTAATTAGCTTTTATTTAGTCTTTTTTTTTTTTTTTAAGACAATGATTTTCATTTCATATGGAGATGTAGATTTCTTCAGAGTAATTTCGTGTTCTTTTCAGTTTAAAGCAACTTTTTTCCCTTTGATTACTGAAATATGCAGTTCTCTCTATTTAACACGTAATACCAAATCAACATACTTCCCCCTTCTTTTTTTTTTGCTGATGACAGTCAGCAGAAATCATATTCCAAAGCGCCCCGAGAACAAGGGCATTGATCTCAAGCGAGACTCTTGTGCCACCTTCCCCTTGTCACTTTCAGCTGTAATTTGTTAAGATATCAGCTCTAAATTATTAAACACTTTATAAGTATAAATAATTCAGCAGTCAACAAATAAAGTGACAGCCCATTAATCAGTTTCTGTACATGTACATAGGTGGCATGAAGTGGTCTGTGCTGGGATATGAATTCTGCTGAGGTCCTTGTGCTTTGCATCAGTGCTGCTTCTTCTCACCTTTGGAAAAGGTTTGCATGCAACTTGAAAGTTCGTCATTTGTTTGCACAAAATCAAACAAGTTATTCCTAATCTCCAGGGAAGGAACTACAGCAAACTTTGAGACTTTTTTTTGTATGGGGCCACATCAGTACAGGGTCTTTCTTTCTGACCTAGGTTTACTTTTCCAAAGGTGAGCCTAGCTTGGGTACACCAGAAATCAGACAGTGTTTCATGAAGAGAGTATGCTGCAAACTGACATGATCCTCCTGACAGCAGGACCACTTCTTTGCTATTTCAGATATCACCACAATGAGAAAAGCAGTGTGAATTAAGCTAAGATTCTTGCATGCTGCCCAGAAGTTCAGGACTCATTCCCTCATCAGGATTTCAGTAAGGTTCTCATCACACACAAGCAGCATGTATCAATGAAACGTTGTTTGAATACTATGTATTCCAAATGCAAAGTATTATTAGAGTTTGTACAAAGAAGGCTTATGTCATGCTCCTGAAATTCTACCAAAAAGCCATCAGTGGGAACGAATGTACTTTCCTTCTTGGAACACAAAGTAAATGCCCTTGGTCATTGTTATCCCACTGTGCCATGAATATTCTAGGTAAATCTGTGTATGAGGATTATGCACTGTGCTTAGCCATGTTGATATTTTTTTGGGGAAAAAAAAGAAAAACAAACAAAACCAAACCAAACCAAGAAAAAAACCCAACAAAATCCATAAAACTTCTCTGGAAAATGTTGAAAGAAATGCTGTGTGGATTTTTTTGTGTTCTTAAATCACCATTGACAAACATAAATATAGAGTGATCACCTTTAAGCCTTGGTTTTCAGCACTGCAGGTGTTGCAAATTTGGATCAGCTGTATAAAGTTTCCTCAGGAAGAACAAGAGAAATGGTTGTTTAACAGCTCTCCATTCTCATTTTGCATAGAAAGCCTGGGAAATTCTTGTTGTAATGGAGAGGCAACTGAAATGATCCTAAGTCAAGGATCAATCCATCACATATAGGAAAAGATTATGTACGTGTCAATCTCTCTTGCTTTTTGATGCAGAACAAATGGATGTTACCCTTGGTAAATGGTTTATATGAATGCCAGTGCAGCGTTTTAATAGAACAGGCCAAGGACAGAGAGACCTCAGACTTCAGCACAGTCAGGGTTTCTTGCTGGATAAAGCACTAGGCTGGAACTCACAAGACCTAACTTCTGCTCTCACCAAGCTGTCAGACAACCTTGAGCAAGTCACTTCACCCCTATGCAGTACCCTTATAAAACTGTGATAATGATATTGACCTCCTTTGTTACAGAAATGTGAGATCTAGTGGTTAAAAGTTCTGCTTAAGAGCAAGGTGGTTGTGTCAACACTGTATGTAGCTGGAACTTGGATGAGACAATTTTTGGACCACATACACGCAAGTGAAGAGATTTTAAATTACATTGGTGATTTAATTTGCATAAGTGCTTGAAAAGAGAAAAGTGAGCACCTGTGATGAAGCTGGTCTGAATAATATATAGGATGTAAGTTCAATAGCAGTAACAGAAAAATAATGTGGTTCAGAAACTGAATATGAGAAATGATAAGCAACTGGCAAAGGAAAGCCTTCACTAAATGGAATGCAGTTCCATGTTGAAACTCTGCAGACCCTGAAAAAAATAAAATAATATGGACATTTTTCTTACAGTGGGATCAAATTAAACATGTTCTTTTGTGAAATGCCTAGGCTGAAGCTTTTTGTTTCCACCTTGTGATGGATTTCCACCTATACTGCTAGAGATTACCCTCAGCAGCACCAGAGCCCTGAGGCACCAGAGGAGGACACAACAAAGAAGGAGATTGCCTTAGTTGATGAGGACTGTGTTAGGGAACAGTTACGTAATCTGGACGTCCATAAATCAATGGGTCCTGATGGCATGCACCCATGGGTGCCGAGGCAGCTGACAGAAGTCATTGTCAGAGCACTCCCCAACATATTTGGTAAGTCATGGCAGACAGGAGGGGTATCTGGGGACTGGAGGAAGGCAAACATCACTCCAGTCTTCAAAAAGAGTAAGAAAGATGGCCCAGGTAACTGTAGAGTTGTAGAGTGGTCAATCTCACACCCATCCTGAGAAAGATAATGCTGCAACTTATCCTCAGCACTGTCCTTAGGCTATACCAATATCAAGAGGGTTCTTAAGAGCAGCCAACGTGGTTTTGGCAGAGGGAAATCATGTTTGACCAACCTGATAGCCTTTTATGAGGACATAATCAGGTGGATAGATGATAATACAGCAGTGGATGTGGTTTAACTTGGTTTTGGTAAAGCTTTTGACACTGTCTCCCACAGCATCCTTGCAGCTAAACTGAGGCAGTGTGGTCCGGATGATTGGGTAGTGAGGTGGATTGGGAACTGGCTGAAGGGAAGAAGTCAGAGAGTTGTGCTCAATGAGATGGAGTCTAGCTGGAGGCCTGTATCCAGTGGAGTCTCAACAGGGGTCAGTACTGGGACCAGTATTATTTAATATATTTGTCAATGAGCTGAATGAGGGCACAGAGAGCACTGTCAGCAAGTTTGCTGATGGCACCAAGCTGGATGGAGTGGCTGACACACTGGAGGGTTGTGTTGCCATTCGGTGAGCCTTGGACAGGCTGGAGAGCTGAGCAGGGAGAAATTTAATGGAGTTCAGCAAGGGCAAGTGTAGAATCTTGCACCTGGGAAAGAATAACCCCATGGAGCATTATAGACTGGGGACTGATCTGCTGGAGAGCAGTGAAGAGGAAAAGGACCTGGAGGTCCTTGTGGATGGAAGGTTGACCATGAGCCAGCAATATACTCTTGTGGTCAAGCAGGACAGTGGCATTCTGGAGTGTATTAGAAGGGATGTGGTTAGTAGGTCAAGAAAAGTTCTCTCTCTCTACTCTGCCCTGTTGAGGCCACATCTGGAATACTGTATCCAATTCTGGGTCCCTCAGTTCAAGAAAGACAGGGAACTGCTTGCAGAGCCACAAAAATTGTTAAGGAAGTTCAACATCTTCCTTACAAGGAGAGACCGAGGGAACTGGGGCTCTTTAACTTGAAAAAGAGGAGAGCAAGGAGTGGCCTTATTAATGTTTATAAATATGTAAAAGGTGAGTGCCAAGAGGATGGATGCAGGCTTTTCTCAGTGATACCCAATGACAGGACAAGAGGCAATGGGTGGATGTTGGAGCCTAGGAAGTTCCACGTAAACATGAGGAAGATCTTTTTCACTGTGAGTGTGACAAAACATTGGAAGTGGCTGCCTGGAGGGGTTGTGAAGTATCCCTCTCCAAAGCTACTCAAAACCCACCTGGATGCATTCCTGTGTGATCTGGTATAGGTGACCTTGCTCTGACAATGGGATTGGCCTAGATGCCTTTTGAGGTCCCTTCCAACCCCTAATATTATGTGATTCTGTGATTCTGTGACCAGTTTTTGATCTCTTCTACAGTAGAAATGGTGCAAAAGTCCATTGTCTGGTGCTAAATTTATTTTCTGGGACATGGAATTGTTTATTGGAAAGATAAATTATCACAGAGGAAACTGAATGGGGAAAAGATATCCGAGATGATACTTTTTTGAGTATTAAAAAATAGTCTACTCTGGTCAAGAGATCAGACATGTGGATAATGAGTGTCCCTAAGGTCTGCAAGGTTAAGATGATGTGCATGAGCTATATATAAAATTCTAGTACTGACACTCTTGAAGCAGAGCTCAAGGTGAAAGTTAAAACTGTCATGGAACAAGGTGGCTAAAAAAGGTTGCAAGGCCAATTGACTGGATCAGCAGTATGGTGGCAGTTAGAAAGACAGGCAAAGTGATGATCTGTATCAATCCAAAAGACCTCAATAGCATACTAAAATGCTTATACTGTTCCCTGCCAACAGTCACTGAAATATTGCCAAATCAAGTGAACACAATAGTCTTTTCAGTCATGGATGCCAGAGATGGCTTCTGGCAAGTGAATCTGGATGCAGCAAACAGTTACTTGACAACTTCCTGGACCCTGTTTGGGTGCTATCAGTGGCTGACAATGCTGCACAGAACAGGAATTGCTTCAGGGAGTACCAGCGGAGATTGCACACAGCCCCTGAGGGTTGTCTGCTGCAGATATCAGTGCAGATGACATTGTTTATACTCATGTGGGAGGGCAAGGATTGAGCTACGGCCAACCGTGATCACAGATTTACTCTGGTAGAGAGCAGTGAGAGAGATCAATCACAAGCAAACACAGGAATAGCTGTATTGGCTCTGAACAAAGCTCTCTGCCCTCATGTCCTATTTCTAATGGTGGTTTGTGGAGGAAGTTAAAAAGTACTATCCCTTCTCTTTGATAATTGTATAAGTAGACTGCTGTATAAAATAGCTTTCATTTGTTTATTATAGATTTTAGTTGGTTTTTCCCTATTTGTCTCTTTGCATTTGTGTGTGCAATCATGGAGAGATATTTTCATTTATTTTAATAGCTCATATTATTTTTTATTTACATTTACTGTATCAGTATGTTTTTAAACCATCCACCCTCTTTGCTTTACTTCTCTAATTTTTACCTTGTCCTGTTTAATAGTAAATACCATTGCAGTAAATTTTGTGTTTTTTTGTATTTACTCTTACTGTGTTTGAGTATGTTATGCTCCCTGTGTTACCATAACTGTTTGATATTAAATATTTGAGCCAGGGCTTCTTTCAGAACAAAATAAAGTGTAGCTTCTGTTGTGGATTCTTTGTCTAGCTCTTCCAAGTGTGTTGCCTAGATTGTACTGTGCCTTAATGTTGCATTTACCCACAGGGTAAACAGAGTCCTTCATTATTGTTGTACTTTCTGCTTTGACATCAGCCCCTCTGAGCTTTCTTAGAATCTCACTGGCACCGCCACAGCCTTATGTGGAAGGACAGGAAGGCTTTCCAGTATCGGAAGGGAGCCTACAGGAAGGCTGGGGAGGGACTATTTACAAGGTCTAGTAATGTCAGGATGAGGGGGAATGGGTTTAAGCTGGAGGAGGGGAGATTTAGACTGGATGTTAGGAGGATGCTTCCTCCCTGGAGGCGTTTAAGGCCAGGCTGGATGAGGCCTTGAGCAACCTGCTCTAGTGGGAGGTGTCCCTGCCTATGGCGGGGGGGTTGGAGCTGGATGATCCTTGAGGTCCCTTCCAACCTAAACCATTCTATGATTCTATGATCCTATGACAGTATAACAGTCTTCACTGTTTGCATCTAGGAATCAAGTTGAAATTCTTCCGAGTTCTAATTTATTTGTAGGTATAAGAAGATTTTTGTCACATTTTGCTTTCATGTTTTTTCATGTGGGGAATTTTTTCCTACGCATGTGCCTATACTCCTGAATACATGTTATAGAAGAGACAAAGGAGGGTCTTCTTGTTAGAATAACATTAAAGAAAGCCAACAATTAAATGAAGGAAATCAGCTATAAATAACAGCATAAGGAATTCTCAAAGGCAAAAATATTACAATTGGTTCTGATTATCCTTTAAATCAGTTTCCTTATTTTTGACATACACGCCAATTTGCTGTTGTATTTTAGTTTTAATCATAGGGAAAAAAAACCCCAAACCTCCACCACAGAAAAGCAAAGGGAAAAACAAACCAAAATAAACCAACCAAACAAACAAACCAAACAAACCAAAACAAAATAAACCCAAAGAAATAAAAATAAAATAATCATAATAAATACAGCAGCAACAACAAAACAATACAAAACACCGAACACCAAGAAATGGCTTCTTTAATCTCTTTACTATTGCCAAGTTCTTTGGTTCTGGTTGAACATGAAGTCAATACCTTCAGAGAACTGGTTATGAAGACTCCAAGGTGGCTTTCTTTAGTCTCAACTACCAATTCTGAATGCAGAACCCAACTCCATTGGGTTTCCCTAGATGCATTCCCTTGTATTTTTTTCACTGAAGCATAACTGCCATCCTTTTAGCAACTCATTTTTGTGGAAACTCTTTGTGGGTCTTCAACAGTTGCACAGCACTCAAAAAAAACCAACCCGAAACCAAACTATCTGCAGGGTTAGAGATTTGAACATGAAATGATGGAGTTCAAGATATCTAAGGCAACCAGGAGGGTGAGCAGCAAGTTTAGTACCTGTGGAGTTGGAGCAAGCAAGTTCACTCTTCTTGGAAAGTCTGGCCTCTTCAGAGATCTGCTATGGGAAGTTCTATTGGATAAGTACCTGGAGGAAGAGGACAGCAAGCTGATTAATATTCAAGGATTACCTCCTCCAAGCCCATGAGCAATGTGCCTCAAAAAAGAAGGCAGGGAAAAGTGCCAGGTGGCCTGAATGGATGAAAGAGTTGCTCCTGGACACTGACGTGAAAAGGAGGCCTACAGAACGTGAAAGCAAGGATAGATTTTTGGGGAGGACTACAGAGAAATTGTCTGAGTAGCCAAAGATCAGGTCAGGAATATTAAAACCCAGATAGAATCCCAGGGATATCAAGGGCAACAAGAAGAGTTTCTATAGATATGTCAATGATTTGAAATAAAACAAGACAGGGGAAGAGGTGGGCCCTTTTTGGAAGGAAGGAGGGGACCTAGTCACCAGGGATAAGGAGAAAGCTGAGGCACTCAGTGATTTTTCTTGCCTCAGTGCTCACTGGAAAGGGCGGTAACCACACCATCCAAGTTACAGAAAGCAAAACCAGGGAAAATTAAAATCCACCCACTGGGAATGAAGATCAAGTTTGAAACCACCTAAAGAATCTGAAGGTGCATAAGACCATGAAGCCTGACAAGATCCACCTATGGTTCCTGAGGGAACTGACAGATGAATTTCACAGGATCACAGGATGTCAGGGATTGGAAGAGACCCAAAGAGATCATCGAGTCCAACCCCCCTGCCAGAGCAGGACCATACAATCTCGCCCAGGTCACAGAGGAATGCATCCAGACAGGCCTTGAGATTCTGCAGAGGAGACTCCACAACCTCTCTGGGGAGCCTGTTCCAGTGCTCTGTGACCCTTACAGTAAAGAAGTTCCCCCTTGCGTTGAGGTGGAACCTCCTGTGCTGCAGCTTATATCCGTTGCTCCTTGTCCTATCACAGGGACCAAGTGAGAAGATTTTGGCCAAGAGTCCTGTAAGTTTGCATCTGAGTTGCTTCAGATCTCTTGGATGAAGGCTATTGAGGTTTACATCTTACATCTAATTGATCTAACTAGTCCGATAATGGTTTTGGCTTAAGGCCTGTTGAGGCTCTTACACAAAATACCCAAAGTGGGAGCAAAAGGATCTGTTCTAATGTGAAAGGAAAATGAATTCAAAATTAATTTTCAAAAGATACAACGTACGGCAGATTGAAGAGAAAGTTTTAAAACATAGAAACAGAGGTGGGAGTGTTGATTCACCTCTAATAAGAATTAATTCTTGCATGGCAGTTATAGTTTTCATGCTTCCTATAATATATAAATATATATATATAGTTAGATAGCCTATTAGTTAATAAGCCTTCTTCAAGAAGAGCTGGAAAGGGTATCCAAAGAACCACAGACCTGTCAGTCTGACGTTGGCGCTAGGGAACATCATAGAGTAGATCATCTCAAGTGCCATTGTGCAGCACATACAGGACAAACAGATAATCGGGTCCAGTTGGCATGGGTTCATGGAGGGCAGGTCCTGCTTGATGAAACTGATCTTCTACAGCAAGGTAACCCACTTAGTGGATGAGGGAAAGGCTGTGTGTGTTGTTTACCTAGACTTTAGTAAAGCATTTGACACTGTCTCCCACAGTATCCTACTAAATAAACTGACTGCTTATGGCTTAGATATGCGGACACTTCGCTGGGGGAAAAAACTGTGTGAAAAAACCTGTCTGGATGGCTGGGCATGAAGATTAGAGATAAACTCAGTTGGAAGTTGGTAATGAGTGATGATCACAGAATGATAGAATCATAGAATCAACCAGATTGAAAGAGACCTCCAAGATCATCCAGTCCAACCTAGCACCCAGCCCTAGCCAGTCAACTAGACCATGGCACTAAGTGCCTCATCCGGTCTTGAATGCCTCCAGGGACAGTGACTCCACCACCTCCCTGGGCAGCCCATTCCAATGGCAAATCACTCTCTCTGGGAAGAGCTTTCTCCTAATACCCAGCCTATACCTCCTCTGGCACAACTTGAGACTGTGTCCCCTTGTTCTGTTGCTGGTTGCTTGGGAAAAGAGACCAACCCCCACCTGGCTACAGCCTCCCTTCAGGTAATTGTAGGCAGCAATGAGGTCCCCCCTGAGCCTCCTCTTCTCCAGGCTAAACGACCCCAGCTCCCTCAGCCTCTCCTCACAGGGCTGTGCTCCAGGCCCCTCACCAGCTTTGTTGCCCTTCTCTGAACACGTTCCAGTATCTCAACATCTCTCTTGAACTGAGGGGCCCAGTTCAGTATTTGGGCCAGTTCCCTATATCTTTATCTATAATCTTGATTATGGGCTTCAGCACACTCAGTAACTTTGTAGATGACGCTAAGCTAGGAGGTAGTATTGATCTGCTTGAGGAAAGCTTTACAGAAGGACCTGTATAGACCGGATCAATAGTCTGGGGTCAGCTGTATGAGATTCAACAAGGCCAAGTGCCAAGTCTTTCATTTGGGTCACAACAACCCTTTGCAACAATACAGGCCTGGGGAAGAGTGTCTGGAAAGCTGCCCAGTAAAAAAGACTGGGAATGTTGATCAACAGCCAGCTGAATGTAAGCCAGTAGTGTGTTCAGGTGGCCAAGAAAATCAGCAGCATCCTGGCTGATAATCAAGAACTGTGTGACAAGCAGGATAAGGGAAGTGATTGTCTGCCTGTACTCAGCAATAGTGAGGCCACATCTTGAGTATCTGTGTTCAAGTTCAGGCTCTTCACTATGAGAATGACACTGAGATGCTGGAGAGGGTCCAGAGAAGGGCAACCAAACTGATGAAGGGTCTGGATAACAGGTGTTATAAGGAGTGGCTGATGGAAGCAGGATTGTTTCACCTGGAGAAAAGGAGGCTAAGGGGAGACCTTATCTCTCTCTACAACTACCTTAAAGGAAGTTGTAGTGAGGTGGGTGTTGGTCTCTTCTACCTAGTAACAAGTGATAGGATAACAGGAAATAGCCTCAAGTTGCATCAGGGGACGTTTATATTGAATATTAGAAGAAACATCTACATTGAAAGGGTTCTCAAATACTGGAGGAGGCTGCCCAGGGAAGCAGTTGAATCACCATCCTCAGAGCTCTTTAATGGATGTGGTCTAAAGGACATGGTTTAGTATCGGACTTTGTATCCTCAGTTAATGGTTGGACTTGATGACCTTAAAGGTCTTTTACAACTGAAGCTATTCTATGATTTTATGATTCTGTTTATTTTGACACACATATAACTGTATTTGCATCAAGCAATCTGCAATGGATTTTCAGAACTCATCCCTAAACGAAATCTAGATCTTATATATCTGGGGTTTTTTTTTGTTTAAGAACAGTTCCCTAGAAGAACAGATAGATATTTATATTTGCCTTTTGGATGTGAAAAATAACACCTGGCACATATTTCACTACAGAAAATGTTTAGCTTCACATCACATATCTTCCTTGTTAGGAAATGAAGAGTTAATTAATCTCTACTTAGCTGCTCTCCATTTATAGTTCAATCAGGGAGTACATTCTAGAAGATTCAAATCCAGTAGAGTTCATAGACATTGCAGCAATTTTGTACCACTATATCATGCTACCAGAGGGGATATGAAAATTAAGGTTTTAATGATGAATATTGAACACATCAGACTGAAGATACGGAGTTCTTAATTGCCAGAGGGGGAGTGTTTATATTTGAAATAATGTTGCAAAGGAGAAAGTTCACTCAGCAACTTGCAAGTCATAGGACTGGTCTCATCCTTTAGCAAATTCTCTAAAAAAAATTACAGTTTCATATGTGTTAAAGAGTTTTGGCCACTGCATGTGGAGAAAGAAGAGTTGTATTTTTACAAGCCAACAAGAAGAGAAAGATCTTTTTACTGAGATTGCTTTGCGGACATAATCACTTAAAACAGAGAGATCTCCTGACCCTTTCTTCCTTCTCCTGCAACAGTGTCTAAGTCATCAAGGTTGTTACCAGTATCTTATCCCACAAAAATCATAGAATCATAGAATCAACCAGGTTAGAAGAGACCTCCAAGATCATCCAGACCAACACTCAGCCCTGCCCAATCGATTAGACCATGGCACTAAGTGCCTCATCCAGTCTTTTTTTGAACACCTCCAGGGACAGCAACTCCACCACCTCCCTGGGCAGCCCATTCCAATGTCAACCTCTCTCTCGGAAGAACTTCCTCCTAACATCAGTCTATTCCTCCCCCAGCACAACTTGAGACTGTGTCCCCTTGTTCTGTTGCTGGTTGCCTGGCAGAAGAGACCAACCCCCACCTGGTTACATCCTCCCTTCAGGTAGTCTGCTGCCTCCTTTGTAAACTTTCTCCTTGGAGCCGAACATTTTAAAAGGTTTAATTAGAAAAGGGAATCTGATCTGTTTTATTACAGTACATAGATGTATGAAATCCGGAGTTGTTAGCTAGTTATGAAAATGTATCTTCTAGAGATTTTGCAAAAAAAAAAAAAAAAGTTTTTTCACTTCTTCAGATGTCCAAATGAATACAGATCAGGATGGGAAGAAATATTCACAGAATATATCTGTGTTGTTTTTTCTGGTTTTGGTGCAAGGAAAAATCATTTTTCTCTGTTCAATTTAGATTAACACCTTTCCTTTTTCCTATTTTAGTCAATGAACAGCTCTATTCCTTAAGTTCCTCTCCTCCAAAACTACCAAAATTCCCAACATAGTCACATCAATCTTAATAAAGAATGAATGTTTTATGATTTTTGGATGAGGCTAGCATTACTTCTGAGGGAAACCTATCCAGCTCATTCTGTTTTGTAAAAAAATATGATAGAATAGTGAAAGGGAAAGTGATGTGATTTTAGATTAGGGGCTGGACACTGTCTTTGAAATTCCATTATGAAAAGAAGAAGAAGAAAGACAAATCATTTCTATCCTTCAGTGGAATAAAGAACTAGCACAACCAGATTTTCTTTTTCTCACAAATTGATAAAACGTTGCCCATAATGCTTTGGAGTGTCACGGAGGGGGATTCTGCCACCAACGCCGATTTGTGGCAAAGGGGAGAAATCAATCGGTGCGAAATAATTATGTATAAAAATATGTATTTATTAAACTCAATGTTCTGAACTCTCATCACCCCCCAACCACTATATTAATATTAAAATGGATTCTCACGGTTATGGACTGACCTTATGGGTATAATAACATGATGTGGCTTATTAATAACTGTATTACAATAACTACATACAACTATTGACAGACTACTAACAGAGAGATTTTCCCCATGGCTCAAAGCCGCTTGGGGTCAATATACCATTTGCCCAGCAGAGTGGCCTGAAATACTTTCTGCCTTTTGGCAAGAAATTACAAATATTAAAGAGGTACTAAAGCTTTTACTCACAATTCTGGTTAATCATCAATAATCATTAATCACCCTCCAGGGCTATGTCAACAGCCTATTTATCTAGCTTCCAAACCTCAGGGGAACTTTGCCTGTGGACCTGCTGTGCTGGAAGTCTTCCTGGTTTGAGGGGAAATGGAAATCTTCCCTACTTTAGGGGAGATTAATAATCCTCCTGGCTTCTGGGGAGAGGATTCAGTCTTCCCAGCTATCTGGGGAAACGGATACAGTCTCTAACCTCGTTCTCCTGGCAAGGATGCTTTGTCCGCCTTGTCTCCTTCTGGATGCTTTGTCCAGGAACTGGTCCGGGGACTGCTGGCAGGACCTCCGGTTCAGGAGAAGGGATGCCATGCAGTCTGAGCACGGTTCTCACACTGGCTGGCAGGCTGATTGCATGTGCAGACAAGAGGGTCTGCTCCTGGTATCTCGTCAGCAATGACTTTTACCAGGTAATGAAGGCAGCAGACATACATAGCTGCATAGGAGTCTGTGCTCCACAGATATATAGGCAATGCAGGATCAAAGTTCTGATTAGCTCACCACAGCTGGCTGGGAGGTTCTATCTCCATAACAGCATAAGCAAAGGCCAGTGAGTCTAAATAATAACAAGGTGTGCCCGAATACAAGTGTAAGCGGTCATGAGCAGGGGGGCCCAAGCGTGGGGCCTGAGTGTGAGTGTGGGCATGCTTGCCAAGCGAGTGCATGAGTCAGAGCTAATGAGAGCTTGCAGAAGCTCGCAGAAGCAGCAAGCAAGAGAAGCAAAAGGAACAGGCAGCACAAGTGGGAGCATGTGTGAGCTCTCATTTATGAACTGTGCGCAGAGATCAATTACCTAATTGGGCACCAGTGACCAACTAGTTTGGTAGTCAGCCAAACAATACCATAATAGGCTATATCACTTGCCTTGTACCTCCAAATATGGAGAGAGCATAGGCTGGGTCACACACTGACAGCGTGGGCTTATGCAACCTGTTTACAACCCGCTTGTATAACTTGTTTGCTACCTGGGCCTTCGGCATGCCAGACACAGGTTGCCCAGGGAGGTTGTGGAAGCTTCCTCCCTGGAGGCGTTTAAAGCCAGGCTGGATGAGGCCTTGAGCAGCCTGCTCTAGTGGGAGGTGTCCCTGCCTATGGCAGGGGGTTGGAGCTGGATGATCCTTGAGGTCCCTTCCAACCTAAACCATTCTATGATTCTATGATTCTATGGCACCTAGGCCTATTGTGCCCTTTTTGTGCCTTTAATGTGGTTACCCCTGGTTTGGGCTTATTTACCCCTGGTTCAGGGAGGAAAACATGTTTGGGCTGGCAAGGCAAAGCAAGGCATAAAATAAGCCTATTTTCAGGCCTACAGGCCCTCCACAACATGGACCAAATCATTCCATTCAATGCAATTTAAATATTTCATTTTGATTTCCTTATTAATTATTTTCTCTAAAAGCAATTTCAATTTGGAAAGAAATTTTGAAAAAAAATGTCCCTTTCAAAAAGCACTAAATAGGGCACTTGGGTGCCATTGAAATACCTAGCTTTATTTTCAGGCTGACATGCTTTACAAATGTTGTGGGGTTTTATTAAAATTTTATGTTAAGTAGTTCAAAATCGTGTGATTATAAATTTGTGATTCAGGTCTATTTCTGGGGAAATATAATTCTCTTTCAAAGAAACAGAGTCTAGGCACATATAGCTTGCAACTGTACTGATCAGGAACTATTTAAGTGATAGATGGAACAGAATTCAGCGTGCTGATCTGTTGCCAGTTTGTGGGGAAGGTGGTGGGATTGTTGTTGCTTTTCCTTCATTTCAGATATAGCAGGAATAGAATAGAATAGAATAGAATAGAATAGAATAGAATAGAATAGAATAGAATAGAATAGAATAGAATCAACCAGGTTGGAAGAGACTTCCAAGATCATCCAGTCCAACCTAGCACCCAGCCCTATCCAGTCAACTAGACCACGGCACTAAGATCCTCATCCAGGCTTTTATTCAACACCCCCAGGGACGGTGACTCCACCGCCTCCCTGGGCAGCCCATTCCAATGCCAATCACTCTCTCTGTGAAGAACTTTCTCCTAACATCCAGTCTATTCCTTCCCCAGCACAACTTGAGGCTGTGTCCCCTTGTTCTGTTGCTGGTTGCCTGGGAGAAGAGACCAACCCGCACCTGGCTACAGCCTCCCTTCAGGTAGTTGTAGACAGCAATGAGGTCACCCCTGAGCCTCCTCTTCTCCAGGCTAAACACTGGACCCAAACTGGGGGATACACAAATGCTAAATATCTTCCAGGTTTGTAATCCTCACGTCTGAAGTACTACAACTGCAGAGTGCACTGTACCACAAAGCTGCTGATGGTTGAGACCTGATCTCTGGAAAGGTTACATGGTTGTTATTGCTTGTTCTTTGCATCCATATAGTGCCAGGAACTATAACTCTACAGTGCCTAGTAGTACACAGAAATTGCAAAGACTCTCCTCACCGTGAAGACACAGATAACAATAGAAATAGATTCAAATAAATAACTGAGTACAAGGAATCAGTCAGACAACATTACTGTGATAGGCAATAGACCCAGAACACAAATGAAGATTTTGAAGTTACACTGCAGGTGATGAGTTTATGAGAAATTGGAAGTTGAATAATGAACCAGTTCAAATTTTTTTTTCAGGTAAATCTTCTCTGGTCTAAATGAACAAGTTGAACAAAAATACATTGGTGCCTGCACTGAAATTTGACAAATAAGAGAATGAATATTTGCACCAGTGATTTACCAACTTCTGTCTCTTAGCAGTAACAAAGATTTATTTTTTTTTTTAATAGCCTAAGATTGGCAGAAAAGTGATCTGAGAGTGAAAATTTAGATTTAATACAATAATAAATGATGAGCCCAAGGGAGGATGCAAAGGCAAGAGAGGACTGGAACTGATGAATCTTGCAGAGTGAATCTTACAGTAACAGTCTGGACTGATATGAGTAGGGCCGTGTCTCAAGGCCAGAGAGAATAATGTGACTGTAATCAAAATTAATGCTAATGAGACTATACTCACAAAGGATGATGTCCTGACCATGTTGTAAAGAAGATGGATGTTGTGACAACTCATAGCAAAGGGTCAGGCTCAAAGATCAAGAACACTGGTATGCAGATAGGAGGTGGGAGAGGCCCTTGCATCTACAATGGTGCTGAGAGCCCACTGGCCAGGAGAGAAGCTCATTCTTCTCTGAAGGAAAGGTTGCAATAGTTGTTTCTCTTGATGGTGAAATCTGTCGTTATATTATTTTGTTCTAAGACAGAGGCATTATAATTTGATTATAAAAATGAGGTAGAAAAATGTCTGTTATAAACAATCACTACTCCACTAGTTTTAATGGCTGTGATCAGTCATGACAAGTTCACTCAGGGCTCTTCAGCATGAAGTTTCATTTGTGACATTTCAGGGGAATATGTAGATTTGAAGATACTGCAAACTCTACCTAAAAAGATATGATTAACAAGAACCAACCACCATCAGTACTAGAAGTATGAAAATTAATTTTGTATTAGGAAAATTAATTAATCTTTGCTACTTTAAAAAAAAAAATACTATTTTAATGCTTCAAAGTAGCTGCATTTGTTAAATACCATAAATTCTCATCAACAACTGTTTATGGTTAATTTAAATATGGCTAGTTTTCTCCCAGTGCAAAATTTTCATAGAATCATAGAATGGTTTAGGTTGGAAGGGACCTCAAGGATCATCCAGCTCCAACCCCCTGCCATAGGCAGGGACACCTCCCACTAGAGCAGGCTGCTCAAGGCCTCATCCAGCCTGGCCTTAAACGCCTCCAGGGAGGAAGCANGCACACAGTACTCCAGGTGGGGTCTGACGAGAGCAGAGTAAAGGGGCAGAATCCCCTCCCTTGCCCTGCTGGCCACACTTCTCTTGATGCAGCCCAGCACAGGGTTGCTGTCTGGGCTGCATGTGCACACTGCCGGCTCATGTTGAGCTTTTCGTCAACCCAGACCCCCAGGTCCTTTTCCTCAGGGCTGCTCTCCAGCCATTCACCACCCAAGGAGGAGGTTTGGATGATAGTTAAAATATATACCATCTCTAGGAAGCTTTTCACTTTGTATCTATTTAGAGATTTAAAATGAGACAGTATGCTGTTTCAGATAAGCATAGAATTAGAGATGTTATGTGTTCTGATTTTTTAATGTATTATTTATGGAAAGCCTCTACCAGGTTATCTATCACTCAAAAGAAAAGAAAGATAACCACTTTATTAAGCATATTACAGTTGTCCTTGTGGAATGGTTTTATATGTCAAAAGCAAGAAAACATACAGGCTATTTTCACTTTATTCTGCACTGCTAAACCTGTACTTTATAACAAAACATGTATATTGTGCTAGTTTGAAGCTAGCTAGAATGTTTTGGTGAGAAGAACTAGATGATAGGCTGAGAAATGAAAACAATGGTGAGGTCTACTTCGCTCACAGTCTTGCTGAGATGTGTAAGGAAGAAAACCAAAACAAAAGATAAGGTCACTTCTGCTCTGCACTTCGTGCTGGGCTGTCCTCTTCTCCTTGCCTTCTTTTGTTGTGCAGAAAATAATTTGAACCTAAGTACAATATCCTTTCTGAACATTTCAGAGGCATTACAAATATGAGACAGAAGATGTGCACACACACAATCGCAAGCAAACAGTGGAATATGGAAAGAACCCAAAAATCTCATCCGATTTTGGCAACAGAGTATCTTTACCTGAAAGATGCTAACATTTTCTGGACAAAACCAGAGGCATATAAGAAACTGAAAGAGGAAAGTTGCAGGAGCATTTTTCAACCTAATTCATAACTTAAGTAAAGCGTAACTTTACTTCACACATATTTTTTGCAGTGGTTGCCTTCACTTGTCAGAAAGCCTGATCTCATTATTGTGAGACTATGAGTAATTGGTACCAGCCTCTCTGAGTCCACACCTGTCTGCTCCCATACTAACACAACCCTTATTGCAAGTACTACAGTGAAGACTACAGCACATGCTGCTATACTTTAAAATATTTAGTGGGGGTTGGGAGGAGGAGGAGAGAAGGGAAAAAAAAAAAGGTGACTGAAATAAAAAGAATGCTTTTGAGATGCTTTTGAGCCACTGATACTCTTTTCTTTTTGCTTCAGGATAAAATTTGTCTGAACATATGACTAGACACGTGGGATTGAATTAGTTATCCACAAGAAACCACATCTAAGTGAATTTTTATTTCTTGTAGGGAAGCATTAAAATAAGACATGTGCAGCCAAATCCTGTAATATGTCCAGTAGACAGATATTTTTCTTGCTATTTCTGCTTGATTTGTAGCAAGGTATGCCTTCACATCTCAAAGAAATTTGAAAGAGTGATTGCCAGTTATTGCTTAAAGCATACAAAAATGACAAAAATAAGATTGCCCCAAAATATAACCAGTTATGTTTCAGTGATTATCAGTTATTAAGAATTAGGACATTCATGACACATCTTGCAGTCATGTGAAAACTGCCTGCAGAAAGGAGTGAGGATCCCAAGTATGGAAAGCTTTACAAGCACAAACTGCACACTTTTCAACAAGACGTGACTGTCTACCATGCCATGGATGTATTTACAGCGTGCATAACAGCCCAGTGATATGTAAAATAGAGGAATGCAAGCCCTGTCCTTCATGTTTACAGTTACAAGGGCAGAGTGGTTAGCAGAAACAAATGGCTGTATCCAGTAATCAATAATTACTAGCTGGGGAAACTGAACCAAATGGTTGTTTAATCGAAAATATTACTATGTATTATTAAATATTTAAAGCTCATTGAGTATTTACTTTGCTACATTGGACTTACATAGTTGTAAAATATTTTTTTTTACTCAATTGAAGTCTGACAATCAGTAATTTTGAGGGCTCTCGAAACTAAAGTGAACATTTGAACTTGAAAACTCCTCTAAACTGGTTTCTGCATCCTTCCTTTGTGCCAGAGGCTTCATTTTTTTAATTGCCTTCAGAACAAGAGAAATAGAGCTCTGATTCATTATGTTTCAGACTTATTCTTCATATTTCAAAGTTACATGCTCCTTTGGCTATAGACATTTTATTATATTACCTTTTCAGGTTTTATTTATTAGAAATCCATTTCAGCTCCTGTGATCACTGTTATTTGGGGGGGGTTGTATGATGATTTGCTGTCTGTGGGCCTCTCTGCTGATCCTGTCATGCCTTAGTTTTGACTCTTTTGTAATGCTCAGTTAATTTAACTGCAAAATTGCACTTAAAATGTTTTGCAGTAACAACTGCAATTTTGCCCTCTGTTTATCAGGAACAAATCATCACACTGAACATCTAGGGTTGTGAGCACTGTGTGAAAGCAAATGCTGGATGAGAAACTGTAGGATTCAAAGTGGTTTCTTGGTAGAGTAGTATTGATTTGTTGTTTCATGAGAGGCTATGATGCTGAGTTAGGTATTCACTTAAGTAGATCTCAAAATCTACATTTAAGCTAGAACATTAGACTCTGTAGTCATGAGATAATGGTTGGTGGTCCAATGCAATATTTCATTTAATCTCACTATAAATACATAAAATAGATTACATGATTTTGTACTCTGAAAGTCTATTGTCTGTAAAGAGAACCTACAATTACAAGGTTTGATAAAAATGATCACGGAACACTGGAATAGGCTTCCCAGAGAGGTTGTGGGGTCTCCTTCTCTGAAGACTTTCAAGGCCTATCTGGATGCGTTTCTCTGTGATCTGTGTTAGATAGCTTTGTCCTGCTCTGACAGGGGGATAAGACTCGATGGTCTCCTTGGGTCCCTTCTAACTCCTAACGTCCTCTGGTCCTGTGGTCATGTAATGTTAGATTAGATGAACCCATTTCAAAGATATGAGAAGAACCTCCTCCCCAGATGACTTCATTTGTAGTTGTCAAGTCAGAAACTAGTAGCTGTCATACAGTTTATTTTTGGTATCTTGGTATTGCTCTTTCACTACGCTAAAACACTGCTACACAAGCATCCCCACTTTTTCACTAGAGAGCAGAGCAAACTGAGCTTCCTGCACTCTCCACAAATAAGATACATTAGATGTACATGTAAGTCCATACTTCACTGTCAGGCTTCACAGGATCACAGGATGTCAGGTGTCGGAAGGGACCCAAGATCACTGAGACCAATCCCCCTGCCAGAGCAGGACAATACTATCTAACACAGATCACTGAGGAACACATCCAGACAGGCCTTGAAAGTCGACAGACAAGGAGACCCTACAACCTCTCTGGGAAGCCTATTCAAGTGATCTGTGGCCCTTGCAGTGCTGCAACTTACACCCATTGCTCCTTGTCCTATCACAGGGAGCAAGTGAGAAGAGCCTGTCCCCCTCTCCTGGCCAGCCTTCAGATACTTATAAACATTTATCAAATCTCCTCTAAGTCTTTTCCAGACTAAAAAGCCCCAGGTGCCTCAGCCTCTCATCATAATCCATGCCCTACTGTCCCCTAATCATCCTCATAGCCCTGCCCTGGGGAGCCCAAAACTGAACACAGTATTCCAGATGAGGTCTCACCAGGGCAGAGTAAAGGGGAAGGAGAACCTCCCTTGGTCTGCTGGACACATTCTTCGTAATACACCCCAGGATCCCATTGGCCTTCTTGGCCACAAGGGCACATTGCTGTGCCATGGTTAACTTGTTATCCACCAGGACCCCCAGGTCTCTCTCCACTGGACTGCTTTCCAGCAGATCACCTCCCAGCCTGTACTGGTGCAGTTTATTATTCCTCCCCAGACACAGGACTCTGCACTTGTCCTTGTTGAACTTCATCTGGTTCCTCTGTCCCCAGCTCTCCAGTCTGTCCAGGTCTCTCTGGATGGCTGCACAGCCTTCAGCAGTATCAGCCAAGCCTTCCAGCTTGGCGTCATCAGCAAACTTGCTGAGCAGACACTCTGTGCCCTCATCAATGTCATTGATGAAGATGTTGAACAGGACTGGCCCCAGCACTGATCCCTGGGGGACACCACTAGTCACAGCTCTCCAGCTGGACCTGGCACCATTGATCACCAGCCTCTGAACTCTACAGCAACCAGTTCCTAATCCACCTCACTGTCTGCTCATCCATCCCACACTTCCTCAGCTTGCTCACTAAAATGTCATGGGAGATGGTGTCAAAAGCCTTGCTAAGGTCAAGGTGGACTACATCCACTGGTTTCCCTGAATCTACCCATTCAGTTATGGCATCATAAAATGCTATCAGGTTAGTTAAGCACAGCTTCCCCCTGGTAATTTCATACTGACTACTCCTGATAACCTTATTCTCTTCCAAGTGCCTTGAGAAGCCCTCCAGCAGGAGCTGCTCCATCATTTTTCCAGGGATGGAGGTGAGGCTGACTGGTCAATAGTTTCCTGGAACCTCTTTCTTGCCCTTTTTGAAGACTGGAGTGACATTGGCTCTCCTCCAGTCCTCAGGCACCTCTCCTGTCTGCCACGATTTGGCAAAGATGATGGAGAGTGGCAAAGCAATAACATCAGTCAGTTCTCTCAGCCTCCTTTTACTGCAACACAACAGAGAATTTTGGAATATGGAAGCAAACTTGAAGATTATTTCCATTTTACTTTCTGACAATTTCAAATAGAGGAAAATACCTGCTGTGGTTGACTCTGCACATTTTCCTCTATGAAGGTGCAAATAGTTGTCTGTTTGTCTCTCTTATTATATATAATATAGATATGTGTGTGTGTGTTTATTTATTTGTTTATTTATTTATTTACATAAAATTGTTGCCTGAATTTTATTTTCACCTTCAAAAAAAGGGTTCTATTTTTAATTGCACATCACTTCCATTCACCTCAGTAAAGCATGCATAGAAGTGAAACAAATGGGAAATATAAAGCATTTGCTGAGCAGAATCTTTTAGAAAGGGCTGTACATTTTCTATTACAGGACATTTTGTATGTAGAAGTCATAATTAAATTATCATTTCATTTATGCTTCAGAAAGAAAGTGAATACTGGAAATCTTTGACAGTGCCCCACTTTGGCACCTTTTTGATTTGGTGTCTTGTGTGTAATTCCTTATTAACTCGTTTTTCTCGCCTCCCTGTCCACTTGTTTGCAAGACAGAATACAAGTATAGGACTGTACACTAGTCCCAGAAATTCTGTGTTTAGATTCTCTGTTATCAGAATCAGCTAAGAAGGAAGATGATCTCTTCTGGTCCTGGTGATTGCAGTCTGTCAGGAGGAGCATATGAATAGCTGTGGCATCCTGGATCATTGATTCCGATGTCTTTATAAAAAGCAACATCATAATGCAATCTCACTCAGATGATTATCAAACTCAGTCTTAAGACTAGATAAATTTCTTTTTGTCCCTCACAACCCCTGCCCAATACTCCTGCAAATTTCCACTGGAACCTGATTTCTCTAGCAGAAAAGAACCTTGTTGTTTCTGAATTAAATTTACTCATCCTGGTTTATAGCTGTATATTCTTATTCTTGTCCTCTGCTTTTAATAGATGTCATTCTTGTTCTCCCTGTTGTTTATCCCCTGTTACATTTATGAACAAGAATTGTAGTCCTTACTCTATTACTAGATTGTTTCATCTTGGCATGGTTTTCTAGTTTCTTCTTAAACAATGAACTGTCATCTCCATTGCCTTATGATATGAATAGACCTTGATATGAGTTCTTGTGAATTTTACATTTCTGCAGACACTGGTCTAAGCAAGGTCTTATTCAATGATATCAGTATTTGTTAGTTGCTGGTTGAATACCATCCTGACTTTGTATACTCCAGAATACCAAACATGTTTCTAGCAGCTGCATGAGATCAGCAGCTTGTCATAATTTTGTGACCTAATAACATATTTGACTCTAGAACTTTTTGTCTACAGCATTACTCTTTCTGAAAAATATCTGCATCTCATCAGTGGAAGATATTTTCCTATTTAAGCACAAGGAATATTTGGCAAACAAATATGTTTCATTCATGTGTTGTTGTTACATCCCTTTTTCTAATTTTTATTTTCCATTTATGTTTGCTCTAAGTCTGGCATGCTTTGATACAGTTAATCAGCTGTCAGTATGCCATATTCTTTGATTCTACCTTTTAAAGGTAAATGTTCTGTTTATTCTTCTGAAGCTACACAACATCCAAAGAAAATCTTTCCTACTAATCACAAAATCAGTGTGAATGAGAGTCACAGGCAAATTTCAGTTTGAAGTGACTTCTGAAGGTCTCTTAGTCTAACCTCCTACCCAAACCAAGCTCATGTCTTCTCAAATTCTGGATATGTCCAAAGTAGCTAATGGTGTTGTATGATGGAGACCAGACTAAGCACAACTCCACTGGGGCTTTCTTCCATTTCACTTGTATCTGTGGAAGATGGGGAATAAAACATATAAATGGACAGATAATTTTGTCCCCATGTTCAGGCAAAGGCAGATGTAGCTTTGCTCTAAAGACAAAAGAGAAGGGCAAAGAGGTCATCTACCCAAAGACAGCAAAAAGTGGACATGCTGCCTGGAGCCCAGGCCTCATGGGAGAGCAAACTGACAAGAACTTTAGTAGAGGTGGTTTCCCAAATATGGAATTTTCCCCTCCCAGATCTCCCTCCTTTGAGAATAATATTGCAATTTCAGAGACAGAATCACTTTTCCACTCTTAAAGATTCACAGGAAAGTTTAACAGAAACTTGAATCGTGTCAGCATTTGGCAACAGGATGAGGAACAAGGAAACACCCAAGGTCCTAGCAGGGACTAATGAATGATTGTTCAGCCCATCTTCTTTATCATTGTTTGCCAGATTTTCCTTTTTCTATCCCTGGAAATGGAGTACTACTCTACTATTTCTTAGATAAAAGCTGTCATTGATCAAGATTCTCTCAATCCCAGAAGGCAGGAAGATGTGAATATGTAATATTGGAGCTCACATTGGAGCTGAGATTCCTGCTTAGGGAACCTGGCTGTGTGATATATGACCTCTATATCCTGTCAAACCAGCTCAATCTATAAGCATCATTATTTTGTCCACAACAGACTGCTCATACTGGTGATCAACCCAAGAATTACTCAAAGAAACATATACATTGATTTTTAATAACAAGTATGTTTAAGAAAATTAGTTGTTTCCTAGGTAATTTAGAGATATGATTTTTATTTATGGTGAGTAAAATGTTGAAAACCACCATTTTATGACTTTTTTTCCTAAGTTTATGTGCAGAGCATCAATTTAAAATACAGGATTCTTGTATACTGTGCATTTGGGTTTTTGGGGGTTTTTTTGATTGTTGGAAAGAATTATGCAGTTTTAAAGAGCAAAAATTATTATTATATCCTAACTTTCAGGTCAGAAAGCTTTATATTTTTTCACGCCATGAGCTGTGACTTTCCCTCACATATGAGAAAATGCAGTTAAAAGTGACAGGAGTTAGTTAACATTGCAAAAAAATGTACTGGCATATACAGTTTGGTGCAATATACCCTTGAAATCTATCCTTGTGGATAGATTTAGATATAATCTACTCTATCCCATCAGTTTTAGACATGGCAAACCCACTGAAGACCCTTGGAAAAACCTACAAGGGTGTTTATATCAGTTCTGTTTCTAGGCCAGGGACAACCAGAACAATGAGAGGAAGAGGAGGATAAAAGGATGTGATGGTTTGGGTGTTCCCCGCCCCCCCATACTTTAGAAATCACCCAGACTAGACTCAGCCAGCTCTGGAAATTTGAATGAAGCTTATATTTACAGCTTAGCTCAGTATACAAGCAGATATTTACAGTATATACAGTTATAGACAGAAATATACAAGGTAAAAGGTAGTACAGAAACACAACTCCCCTCCCAGAAACCTGAGTCCCCAGGAGGGGCTCCCAACTGCCCTTCCACCTTCTCCCACCCCTGTTAACCTTACCCCAGTCCCAAGGAAGAATGGAGGTTCGGGCAGGGGGTTAGGAAGCAAAGTGGATTAATCAGAGAGATGGCAGAGAGGCTAGAGAGGAGTGCAGCTCAGGCAATACCTCAAAAAGTGCGACTCCCTTATCTATGTTTGGATTCTTGTTCTTATACATCTCAGCAAGCCTATGAGTGAGGTAGGCATCAGGACTGTTATCTAATCCTTCTCATCAACACATTCTAGCTAGCTTCAAACTAGCACAATATCACTATGCAGTTTTATTCTCTCTTTAGTGGAATATCAATAGGTATTTCAAGGAATTGCTTATGGACAGAGAACAGGAAGCTTGAAAGACAATGGTCATAATTTTTTACTTTGCTCCTGTGTGCTATCTTTGAAGAAAGAGAAGAAGGCAGCTTCTATCTTACTCTGGCACTTTATTTTAATGTTAAAAATAATCATTAGGTGTAGAAAGCTTTTGAACAGTTAAATGAATAATAGGAATCAAATTCAGGTGAAAATCAGTTCTATATGCTTCATTATCATTCTCCACAGGAGAGAGATGTGGATAACAAACTACTCAAACTGCTTTGAGTCATATCCTCTCAATCCTGCCAGCTATCATCAGAACTACTTGAAAATTAAGGTAACGTCAGTACAAGTGAGAATGACAAAAGCTAATATTTAAAGCTAATATTTAGGCTGATGTCCGGTCAGCAATGATGGATTTTAAAATCGTTTGTTTTGCTTTTGAGTCAGTTTTTAAAGCATTGAACTTGTCTTATTCACAAGTGGAAAGCCAGCTGGAGATACTGATGGAACCTTGGAAGAGTCGGAGATTATCATCTGTGTGTCTTTAGTCTGATCTTGATGCGATACGATACAAAAGCAACACAAAGCTAATTCAGTTTACCCCTTTCTTTCT
>WAAF01004538.1:49934-157554 GCA_013400475.1 Tricholaema leucomelas
TCTTTCTTTCTTTCTTTCTTTCTTTCTTTCTTTCTTTCTTCTTGTTTGGTTGGTTAGCTTGGCATGATTTTAGTTTCATTCTCTTTTAGGGATTTCATGATTCTGGATCAAGTTATGCTTAGATTTTGATCTTCAGATTTATAGGTGCTTCCTTGAAGCTCCCAGTTGGTCAAAACTACTTCTTTTGTCCCCTTCCTGAGTTTACCGCTACACTAAATCAGGCAGAAAGCTTATGCTTACATCTGCAAAAAGAATTTCTCAGAGAATTTCATGGGCTTTTTTCTTTTTTACAAGCTGATTCTGCCTTTTTCCTTCAGACCTACAATATGTGCTTTCATTGTTCCTACACCAACTTATGAATATGTTGATGCCGTTTTCTCTTTTTTTAAGCTCCCATCTGAGTTCTGTTCATCACAGATGTTTAGACACACAGCTGTCCATCTACAGTGGTTCTGCATGAAAGACCATGGCTGTTGTGTACAAAAGAAGAGATTCAGGCAAAATGCACTATAAATAGATAGCATTGTCTGCCTCTCCATTCTCCACTGGAGTACTAAGTTCAGGAACTGGAATATTTGCTACTTTATCAAAACAGTTTTCACCTTCTGCCTCCTCTGAACACAACCTGATCATTTATTATGGATGCTATTTGTGAAAAGTTCTCATTTTCTTTGAAGCAAGAAAGCTGGCTATTTTGGCGTGGAGGGTACATGTAGCGCATGGTGAATGCAGGGACTATACAATGCAGCACCTGTATGAGTTGACAACCTTCACATAGCATAAACTGCTTAAAATTCTTCAAGGTCATGCTGTTAGTGTCTTAAGCATTTGATTCGGGGAACAAATCAACATGCAGCATGGTAAGGCCCTTTGAAAACTGTGGAGCAGCAGCAAAATATCTGAGAGCATTGTGGCAAATTGGAAAGTTGAGATGGAGCTGCTAATTATTCCAAGGCATATTTCTGAAAGGACAGGAGGTGTGGGATGTTCTCTGCCAAAACCCACTATTTCTTGAATGCTCTCACCATCTCCATATGCACATATGAAACTTCTAAGCTATGTTGTGTGTGTACAAGCTGTAGCTAATGTGGTCTTACCTACTGCTTGAAACCTTGAAAATCAGTAAGATACAATTCAATAATGATGAGGCCAGCAGTGGAATAATTTGGATAAGACTAGATTATCAAAAAACAAAGAAGAAACTGCAATTAGCATCTGTTACAGACCCCCAGGACTATAAGAGAGTGAGGAAAAATATTCATAGAACAACTCTGGAGTAGTTCAAAACCACACAGTGCTGTCCCAGAGGGGACCGTAACTGTCCAAACATCTGTTAAATGATAAAGCTACTGTAAATATAGATCAGAGATTCCTATGCACAAATTAAAATGTGTGGATCCTAAAAAAGATTCCTAGCTTTAATAATGGAGCATCTTATTATCATAAATGTGATGATAACGACTCAGGATGGAGAAGAAGCTACCCTGAAACAACTGAATTTACAGTAAGAATATAGGAATACAATTGGAAAATTCTAGTGGAATGTTATAATTCAAGTCAGAATTATGAAGAGAAGAAAAACTACAGTGTCCCAAGAAAATAACTCCTTCCAGGAAAAGACGAACCTTTACCTGATGTAGTGCTGTTACAAGAATAACATAAAAAAGAAAACAGTAAAAGATCACTCAGGGGTGACCTCATTGCTGTCTACAACTACCTGAAGGGAGGCTGTAGCCAGATAGGAGTTAGCCTCTTCTGCCAGGCAACCAGCAATAGAACAAGGGGACACAGTCTCAAGTTGTGCCAGGGGAGGTATAGACTGGATGTTAGGAGGAAGTTCTTCACAGAGAGAGTGATTGGCATTGGAATGGGCTGCCCAGGGAGGTGGTGGAGTCACCGTCCCTGGGGGTGTTCAAGAAAAGACTGGATGAGGCACTTAGTGCCATGGTCTGGTTGACTGGGTAGGGCTGGGTGCTAGGTTGGACTGGATGATCTTGGAGGTCTCTTCCAGCCTGGTTGATTCTATGATCTGGCCAGGGAGAACATTAAAGGACATTTAAATACGAGTCATTCAGTAACAGATTGAGATATTGTTAAAGCTTTCATGGTGGTTGTACATACCTATGGGGTAGAGATGAATTATCCAAATAATCTTCTGTCCTTCTACTTTGTCTTCTTCCTCTTGTTTTCTTTGAAGAATATATATACTCGCTTCTACCCTGCGTCAGACAAGCATGAGAATTGAAACATGCTCCTGACTTGTAGTGGTACCTACCTGATGACTCTTGTTTTCATCTCCCAGTTAGGCCTAGCAAACTTTGGCCTTTACAAATGTTTGTGACATTTGGAGAGGACTTCTCATCTACCCTTTCACCACGTGGCTTCCGTAGGAGTTTGAGGATGAGTAGAAGCAGTCTTTACCAATTCTCTTTTATTCCCTTTTAAAGACCTGGGGCACTTTCAAACTTCCAGGGTTTACCTTATGGTCCTTCATCCGGATACACCAAGTATATCAGACTGAGGCATAGCTGCTGCACCTTCATTTGCTCACCAAAGAGAAAGCAAAGAAGGAGATCAGAAAAAATTTCACTGGTCACTGAGTTATATTTAGTGTTTTATTGACCATTTTGAGCTTCCTCCAGCAATGTGAAATGTACATGTTGCATTTTGCTGTGTTAATGAGACACAAGAGGCACAGATAAAAAAGCACTTCCTTCACATTGGGTATCTGTGAGAGGGAGCTATTTTCAAATATCTGTAGGTGGTTCACCAGCACAGGTATTTGAGTTCCAACATACTTCTCCTTTGAGTCCTTCCACAAGGACAATCTGTAGAGAAACAAAAAAAAACCAAAAAAACCCAAGTAAACAAAAAAAAAAAAAACCAAACCAAATCAATCAAACAAACAAAAATGACAACAACAACAAAACACAAATAAGCAAACAAAAAAAAAAACCAACCAAAAAAAACCCAAATCAAACAAAAAAACCCACAAACTTTACAGGTATTGCTGTTGCAGGTTTTGATTTAGTTTGTTTTGGGTTTTTTTGGTTGTTGATTTGGGGATTTGGGGTTTTTTTGTCATTGCTGTTGGGTTTTTTTGGGGGGGAGGGGTTGTGCCTTTTTTTTTAATTTGAGCTATAATTGAAACTCTGCTATTGTATTTCCTTTTAAGGAAATATTTACATATCCAAAAAAGAAGCCCTCTCCATATTCCGAGATAAGTACTTCAATAGAGCCACTTGTGTTGTGTATTTATGCAGGTGCTTTGCAGAAGAGCAGAACACTTGCTTGTACCAGGCTGTAATGGCATGGGCATGGTGAGCAAGTAAGCTTTTATGAAGAATAGGCCCCTTGGCAATTACAGGTGTACTAGTGACTTTCTGCTTTCACTAAAAAGATCTCAAACCCCATTTTATTCTGTGCATTCCTAGTTTGCAGGGATTTTTACAGAGTACAGAAGGCATTTTGTTTCACTTCCACAAACTACAGTTCATTTTGGGAAGCCATTTCATGCCCCACTTTTATGTATTTCCAATGGTTTTTTTTTCTTTTTCCTTTTTTTCTCTTTGGTTTCTGTCAGGCTCTAGAGTGGGGTGATAGGAATTAAAATGTAGAGCTTTATAATTCTTTGTTGTTGGTTTGGTTTCTTTCCTATGGTTGTTTACTTAGTCTTATCGTCGTCATGACGTGTGACATGGTTGATGTCCACACCTTGAGTACTGTGTTCAGTTCTGGGCCCCCCAGTTTAGAAGGGACATTGAGATGCTTGAGCGTGTCCAGAGAAGGGCGACGAGGCTGGTGAGAGGCCTCGAGCACAAGCCCTATGAGGAGAGGCTGAGGGAGCTGGGATTGTTTAGCCTGGAGAAGAGGAGGCTCAGGGGAGACCTTATTGCTGTCTACAACTACCTGAGGGCTGGTTGTAGCCAGGAGGAGGTTGCTCTCTTCTCTCAGGTGGCCAGCGCCAGAACGAGAGGACACAGCCTCAAGCTACACCAGGGGAAATTTAGGCTTGAGGTGAGGAGAAAGTTCTTCACTGAGAGAGTCATTGGCCACTGGAATGGGCTGCCCAGGGAGGTGGTGGAGTCGCCGTCCCTGGAGCTGTTCAAGGCAAGGTTGGACGTGGCACTTGGTGCCATGGTCTAGCCTTGAGCTCTGTGGTAAAGGGTTGGACTTGATGATCTGTGAGGTCTCTTCCAACCTTGGTGATACTGTGATACTGTGATAATTCAGTTCTGTGAAGTCCCAGTAATCTGTTTTCTCCATTATGGCAAATTGCCCTAGTTAACTCCCTCTCAAAGTCAAATTAGCAGGTTGTTCTCCTCAGTCAGGATTTTGGACCTTCAATATTCGTTTGCACCTCTGATTGCCGAGGCCATTTCCAGCCATTTTTTGTGACACATGGCCTCAATTCTCCTGGATGTACTGCCTCTTTGAGGCATTGAATTCCCTCTTCGAGTGCATGGACAACCTTTAAACCTGAACACCTCAACAGTGGCTGCCTCTTTATTATATCATCTCTTCTCTTTTAGGTCATTCCTATTTATTTGGTCCACAATGTGCTTCTGATCCTTGGATAGATCTCTGTCTTTCCGATCTGTTTTGTTGATAAAACCCATTGTTCTCTGCATAAATATATGAAAATTATGAAACAGACTAGCATGGATTTCTTTTTGTTTTTTTTTTCTTCTTCTTTTTCTTTTTTTTGGGGGTGGGGGGAGAGGGGGAAGGTAGGAGAGGAAAGAATTTATTTGCTGAATAAAATGAAATTTCTGGCAACTCAGAGCTGTTTTTGACTGTAGTTTTAAATGTGTGAAGTAACTGTGCCTGAAGAAATGTTTAGAAATATTCAAAAAGTGGTGCCATTGGCTTTCTCCTAACTGATATGGTGTGTAGCTCAGGCAGCTCGTCTGCCTGAGGCGACTTGGAAGGAGGAGAGGCAAATTCTGCCCCTCTGTGAGGGCTGCTGTTTCACTCCACTGGGTCAAGGAGGGAAAGCAGCTGTGAAAGCAATACAGTAGCCTTGTGGTTGACTTGGATCAGAGCTTCAGTTACCACTGAGAGCAGTGTTATCAGCAAAGGATGTTAAGAAAACCATCCTCGAATGTCATATGGTGTCATAGTTTTACAGATGTGACAGAAGGAAAGTCAGTCTGCTCAGGCAGAAGTGTGCTGATCTGAACTTCAGTCTTCCATGACCTAGGGAAATAATTTAACCACCCTGACAATGGATAAAAGGGGAGGCAAAGGGAACTGACATGTCCTAAAACACACAACCCAGAAGGTTAAAACAAGGAGTCAAGGAGTTTATTAGTGGTAAAGTAGCACCTGGTAAAATATATCCCAGTCATAATCACACTCCTGTTTTGTAAGTATGACGTACACCTATAGCTTCTGTTCATGGAGAATGTACAGCTTAATTGACAGGAGAGGCAAAGGGTGAAAAGGAGACTAGAGTCACAAAGACAGCAAAATGCCTTGCTGAAAGTATTGTCACAGGGCAATGACAATGACAGAGGCAAAAGCAGAACAAACTCTTCTGTTGTTTGCCCCAGCTATCAATAGTCTCTCTTATCCTTCTTATGTTCATGGCACATCATACTTAACCTTTTCACTTGTGCTTTCCTCCCACACTACCACCTCCTCAGATTGCAAAACATACTCCAAATATTGTACAAAGATATATTTTGTGTTATATTAACGGTTGAATTTTGATATGTGAGTGGTGTTAGGAGTGTTGTTGAGCCACTCACAGACATTAAAAAATTTCAAAAGCTGGAGGGTCATTAAGTACAGTTCTTCACATTTACATAGCATCTGACAAGGTTTGCAACCTCCATGAAGTTTAGATACTCATAACGGGGTTGGATCTCTGTGCCCCAGGTGGAAGATTTGCCTCTCTCACAATCTGAATTTGCCCTCCAAATGCCACTCCTGACACTCCAATCTGCGCCGTGTAGAAGATATCTCATTTTGACACTGAATGCCCCAGTACCTTTGCTCAGGGCTGGGCATAGAAACTATGAGATCACTTTTGGTGTTTGCAGGAGGGGAAGAGGCAACATCAATCTTAGTCACTCAAAAACAGAAGGTTGCATTTAAGGTGTTGGTTCAAGAAAGCACAGAACTAAACATTGTCTATCCGTGAAGATGAAGAAAAGGTTGCTTCTGCCTAGCACAACGATGAAGTTGTTTGTGAATGGTTTATACTTTTCTATCAGTGCCACCCACAGGACTCATTCTTCCTGCTTCCTGAAAATACTGCTAGAGTCAGTGAAGCACAATGTTATCACCCATACTGACACTACACTTGTATGCATCAACAGAAAAAAAAAGAAAACAACCCTTGCATTTGCAAGGTTGCTTTACCTTGGTCATTGGGTGAAATGACACAGCCTCTGCGCTTCTCCTTCCCCTTCTCCTCTTTTTCCCTTTTCCCCTCATTGTCCCTCACACAAACATCTCTTCAACCTTCTTTCAGACCTGGCAATACTCTCACATAGGTGTTATGACTTACGTGTTTATTAAACCTTTTCAGTGATGTACAACCCATCTTCCTGATTTACTTAGACTATTGAGGATGCAGTGTTCTTCCTGACAACACACTAGATTTAAGTATTATGAAAAAAACACTGTTTTGCAACTTTGGTCTTCTGCAGCTTTTTCCTACCTACCCATTAGACTTTTTTCTGTGCCTGTTTCCTATATCAGGGAAAGAGCTCCTCTGAAACTGCATCAGCATTTGAATTTATGGGCCTATTGCTTTGTGTTACTTGAGAGCAGTGGTGTCTCATACTGAATCAAGGGTGACAGCTGCATTCTTCAATGGGATAGTTGTGTTCAAGATATTCAATGGATATTAAGCAAGCTGTTGTTATCTGTGCTACTGGTGATAGCCAAGACGTACCAGAACGGGAGAGGTGTTGTTGCTACTGCTCGCCTAGCTCACAGCAGCAGTCGGCAAGCACTGCCAGTCAGCAGGGAATGGTTAGGGTGAAGAAGACCTAATCAGGCATGCTGTGATTCACATCTGATTGGTGAATGCATAGAGAGTGTATAAACACCAATTAAAAATAGAACTGTGGCAGTGAAGGATTCGGGATGTGTGGGTACTCTTGCCCTCTGCCTCCTGCATATGACTAAGAAAATTTGTAAGGATTGATAGTCAAAAGAAATTCAAAAGGCAAACTCTCAGTGCATCCACAGCATAATGTGGATTGCATCATGATGTTTTCAAGTTTTGCATCGTGGAGTGCAAAATGTTTACTGAGCAAAATTTTTACTTACATAAATTTAGAATGATAACTTGCTTTTCAAGTAAGGATAGAAATAGAAGCCATTTACATTATCATTTTGAGTGTGCTTTCTGATTATAATAGTTATCTGAAAGTAACTTTTCATATAGATGTGCAATTTTTTATTAAATTACAATAAAAACCTGAAACAATTTCAGCATGTTTCTTTTTTTAAACACACTGCTTTAAAATACATCAAAATAATTTCTCTGATTGTCCACGTTGAGAGAATCAGTCTCACTTTAACAATCCATCCTTAAGCTAGGATTGCCACTGCTACGAGTTTGATTCATTTGATCTGCTTCACACAGCCTGAAACCTTCCTCTGTGCGTGTTTCCAGTACACTGTTCGATATCATTTATCTCAGTATAGAAGAATTGAAGTTGGTATTGATTATGTTGTATTAGATTTTGAAATTCCTTTGTAAATGTGTAAAGCCTGTAAACATCTACCATGCCCAGCAACTTAACAGAATCATCCTTCCTCTGACCACATAAGTGTTAAATTGTGCATGTAAAATGGCTTGAGGATATTCTGTCCCTTTCCAGCAGGTTATCAGGGAAAACTTGCCAGAGAACATTGTGTTGTTTATATATCCTCCAGGTTCAGAACTCAAAGGTCAATAGTTGCCAAAAGCAGTTTTACTTAGTAGCTACTACTTTTCCCAACCTCTGCAACCTGCCTCACCAGTGATCCTTATCATTTATTAGTGAATGTGTACATATGCAGCTCCTAGATCTCTACCCATAGGCAAGAAATCTTGGCTTACTGAAATAATCTGTTCACTTTCTAGTATAATTAATCATGATGATTAATTACCTACATAAGCAAATATTACCCGTAAATACACTGAGCTTACCTTGTAATGCTATTTTTCTGTTTGCAGCACTTCTCACTGAATCAATCTGCAGTGAAACGTGATTGACTGGAGAAAGTTTTCCCTGGGTTGAATTTAGTTACTTTGTTTCATTAAAAAAAAATAAGAAGAGGGTAATTTTTTTGTGTTTTGTTTGGCTGGGTTTTAGCTTAAGGAAAAGAAAAATCACTGTACTGATTTATCTAAATCACAAGACAAGGTGTTACCAAATGTTCAAATGTTTTAATTACATCTGTCTTAAAGAGATTGGTTTTTACAGGGGGAGTTTTTTCTTTGATTTCCAGGCTTTATAGACAGTTGATATTTAAAAAAATATTTAAAATAATACTAATAATTCTTAGTTTGCCAATCATTTCAGAGCACAATGCTTCCAGGGAGAAAGTGATTGAATCTTATATATCTTTATTTAGATACTCCAAAGTGCCTATAGTAGTTCTGTCTTTGGCAAGCACTGTCAATAGTTCTGTTCACAGGAGCTCTGCTGTTTTCCGAGCAGTTGCTTCTGTTAAATCTGAAGTTTATATCGAATCATCTTTTAGTCAAGACTCTCTTATAATTATTACTCAAACCAAATCATTACTGACTGTATCCAGACAGAAATGGGAAGAACAGAACTTTAGTTAAAGTTTTGCATCTTAAAAAGTAAGGATATTCATGCTAAGTCACTTGGCAAATCATCCAGGTAAAACTGCCTTGGTGATAAATCTCGCAGATCAAATGGGTGAATAAATTAGGAATTTTGGGTGACAGCATGTGTGTGTGTGTGAGTGTCTATGTAAAAATAAAACAGCAACAAAAAAAAGCCACCCCCACACCAACCAAAACCTAAACAAACCGTAAGCTTTTATATTTTATCTAAAGTGGTGTGATTACGAAATGAATACAAAATTCGATTCAAGTGGCTTTCTTTTTACTTGTGCTGGGATCATGAAATCAAATAATGTAGTTAATGAACGTTAAAGCAACAATGAATAAAAGAAAACGAATGGGCAGTGATGGGAAAGCAGTAGCTGCACTACGAGAAATTAATATAAGCAGATAAAGTAGATGGAGCATCTGAAAGAAACAACATGAAAACAGATTGTCATCAGATCTTTCCTCTTCCTCAAAAGTTTGATACCGTTTCTTTAGGGAATAGTTTGCAAATGATATATGTAGAATGTGTAAGACAACCATAAACAAACATGTAATTTGCCTCACTTACAATCTGTTCCATGATCTTTGTTCATGCTAAAGAAAAAAGACAAGGTGCAGATATTGGAACAGGAGGATGGGGAAATAAATTAGAGCTGCAGTTAACAGACCTGTGTTGGGACATTACAATTGTAAATGTTTGCTGGTTTTCTTTTGTGGCTATTCCAGGATTTCTGCTAACTTGCATTTCACTGTCTTCGTGGAATGTTTGTTAATGCATTTTAACATAGATAATTGGCAAACAATGAAGATAATCTACGGGAAATTGTGTTATATTGTTTTTTTTTTTTTTTAATATTGAAAGATTTAATCTCCCTGTGGCATGGGCAGCAAAGTATTCATCCTCTGCTTTTCACTTGGGCTTCGTTAGATCTGTTTGAGTACCAATAAATAAGAAGGATTAGAGAGAAACCTGTTGGGGAGAAAATTACACGTCTGAAGTATTAAGTGGTATATTCAGTGATTCTTACACTCTGTCACTGAACACGTTACCCTCAGGTGTGTAACTAAGCTATATTTATCCTTCTTTATAGCTCAATGGCCATTTACTCTGCAGAATCTATGTGTGAGAGGGAGGGAATGTCTCCCAATAAGTTGCTGTCAGAGCATGGGAAAACAGAATCCCATCCTTTTTGTTGTCCTCATTCCACTCCACTTCATCTATACCCCAGTTGTGCATGACCACTTGTCACTGACCCCTACCTTGTCCCATTTTCTTTCCCCCTTTGAGATTGCACTGAGCAGCATTGCATTTGGAAACTGATTGTACAACATTGTCCAGCACAAGCCGTGCGGAAACACGAGTGGCTCTGCATGGACCCAGAGCCTTCAGAGGTGGCCAGCCCAGACATGTGATTCCTGACAAACTTTATTGTGTATGTAACAGGCTGGAGGATCACTGAAGTAGAAAAGCAGGACACGAAGCTTGGCTGGGAATGGCTAAGGAGGTGTTTTCATCATATCATGGAATTTGTTCTCTTTATGCTTCTCATTTGGATACAACTATGCCTCTTCTCAATCACCGCTTTGTCCACACTCTCTTGTCTAACTAAATGGTCCTTGCAGTCAGAGAATATTTTGCATTATAAAGGTTGATACAGTGAAACTTGATTCTTTGGTTCAGTTTAGTAGTAAAGTCAAACCTTTACTACAGATATAAACTATTTTGAGGGGAAATATGAAAATGAGAAGAGATAAGTAGGAAATTAGCTGAGTTACTTAAATTCTATTTTAATACATTTCTGCAATCTTTAAGTTAAAAATAGTCCAGTGACTTACCCCTCATTTGCATACAAAGAAAACAACAGTACAGTGAAGTGATGGTATGAAAACCACATGTCTTATCTATAAATTAATTTGTCTTGTAGGTTTGATTATACTACCTATATGTAGGCACAATAATGACTGAAGAACAGTGTGAAATAATTAATATGTATGTCAGTTGTCAATTTTAACCTTGTATCAGGATTAAGGCCCAATGAAACAGGAATAGAAAGAATTGTAGAATCATAGAATCAACCAGGTTGGAAGAGACCTCCAAGATCATCCAGTCCAACCTAGCACCCAGTCCTATCCAGTCAACTAGACCATGGCACTAAGTGCCTCATCCAGTCTTTCCTTGAACATCCCCAGGGACAGTGACTCCACCACCTCCCTGGGCAGCCCATTCCAATGGCAAATCACTCTCTCTGGGAAGAACTTCCTCCTAACATCCAGCCTATACTTCCCCCAGCACAACTTGAGGCTGTGTCCCCTTGTTCTGTTGCTGGTGGCCTGGGAGGAGAGATCGACCCTGACCTGGCTATGACCTCCCTTCAGGTAGTTGTAGACAGCAATGAGGTTTGCCCTGAGCCTCCTCTTCTCCAGGCTAAACAACACCAGCTCCCTCAGCCTCTCCTCACAGGGTTTGTGTTCCAGGCCTCTCACCAGCTTTGTCGGCCTTCTCTGGACATGTTCCATTATCTCAACATCTCTCCTGAATTGAGGAGCCCAGAACTGGACACAGTACTCAAGGTGTGGCCTGACCAGTGTTGAGTATGGGGGAAGAATAACCTCCCCTGTCCAACTGGCCACACTGTTCCTGATCCAGGTCAAGATGCCATTGGCTCTTTTGGCCACCTGGGCACACTGCTGGCTCTTGTTTAGCTACTATCTACCATTACTCCCAGATCCCTTTAGTCCTGGCTGCTCTCCAGCCACTCTGCCCCACCCTGTATGCTCTGACATCTCAAAATGTTAATAAAATTTGATTTCATGATATCTTTTTTTTCTGGTGGAAATATTTCCTGAAAAGGTGTAGAGACATTCAGGATCAGTTAACCCTCAACTCCTTTTTCTCACTACTACTCTTTCTTCTTTCTCCCTACCTGGGTGACCTCTCAGTGTAGACATTTAAAGTAGTATTGCTACTTATCATAGATTCATAGCAAATAGGGCTGGAAGGCAAAGATTGTTCAATCCCTCCTCCTACCCCAAGGCAGGACCAGCTGTACCTAAATCATCTTTGACAGATGTTTGTCTACCATGTTTTAAAAAGCCTTCAGTATGGAGATTCCAAAAATTCCCTAGGCAGTCTATTTATTTATTTCACAGGCCTTAAAGTGAGATTGTTTATTCTTTCATCTTTTCTAGTGTCTATACTTGATGTTCCATGTTGCAGTTTACCGCTTTATCTGCTGCATCTTCAGCAAATATGGGCTACAATTTGCAGTCTTTCTTTTTGAAGCCACCTTTCATATATCTGAAGATTAGTACCAGTCTCTCTCTGTCTCCTTTCCATATAACTGAACAAGAATTCTTGAATTTGGCTTTCTACCTTGTATGTCCTCATTTCCTTCCTTCACTCCTTCCTTCCTTGCAATCAAGCAGTTATTTGCTAAAATCTGTGATCTGGATTCATTATATTCACATGAGAGAATAATTAATTGCAATAATAATTAACATATTTATTCCAGCATAAGTAATTATATTACTCACATAGCATGTTCTATAGTATTTATTATTATGTATAATAATAATTAATAATAAATTGATGCAATTTTGTGTGGCCACTGTAGGACCTATCTTACAGTGACTGCCTACATACCCTGCACAGCCAATGGGAACACCAAGCAGCTGACTTCCTGAAGAAGATGGTCTTTTGGAAGAGCAGTGGAGAGTGGTGACTGAAGGAGGAAAACAGAATGGAGAATATACTGTTATAAATCAAGAGGAGATATATACTGGTAACTTATCATGTAAACTAAATGCTCCATGCTTGGAGTTCTGAGAAATCATTGTCTTCCTTGACATTGTTGTCCTAGCAATCAGATTCATATATTGAAGAACTGAGAGGAGAAGATCTGCCTCTGAAGTCATGGCCCTACTAGAAAAAAATCTGCTGTCTGAAAGGAAAGGTCTAAAACTTCAGTTCAGCCCCTGAACTTCCACCTAGCCAACTGCACTGAGTGAAGAGACTGCTAAACAAAGTGACACTGGCTGTTTGCTCAGGGAGTTCCTACCTTACTTGTAGCCTCATATGTAGTCAATGGGCTTTTGAGGTGGACTTCGGTGGTGGTGTGGTTTAAAAAACAATAAAAATCCTAAACACCCTTTCTATTTCTTTTTCATGTCTAATGCAGCTCACATAAAAAACAATGGATTCCAGAAATTTCTGAATAATCATTAATATGTTACCCTCAATTTAGATGATTCTACTTTGGTTTGGGCATATTAGACTGAGTTCTTTTGATACATGTAATGTTTGCAGTTGAAGCTTTGTGAACTCACAGTAAGGTATTTGTAGGAAGTTAATTAGCCTGTGCAAATTCACTAGCATCTGTTTTCTAGTTTAAAATAATTGAAATTGTCTTTTATTGTGTGGTTGAAAAAAAAAATCATCATCAGTGGTTTTTTTTCTCTGCAATATAAATGACTGAGGCTGTGTTGGAGGCTTCAGACAGGCTCGATCAACTTTTTTTTTAGGCTGCAGACTGGCCAAAAAAAACCCCACAAACAAACAAAAAAGGAGTCAATTTTACCACATTGAGTAGTATTTAAACACTTAATACCTACTGTGACAGATTAAATACAGACATAACATACTGCCATCCCTACATCCATCATGTAAAACACACGAGTCTTGGAAAAAATACATCTGAGGAAGCTGCTGTTATTACAGGTTAAATATTGACCTTGAACAAATTAGTCCATAATTTTGTTATCATTCTGACATAGAAGGAGGTGGAGATCTGAAAGATCAAGAAACAGTAGTATTTTCAATAACTAAACCTAACACTCTTCATTATCATGAACAGAACATGTTTGGTCTGAATTCACTCCATTTAACTGCACATACCAAAGTGGGGGTAGTGTAGTCATTTCTCATGACTTGCAATAGAGTCCATCTGTTTTTCACATGTTGGAAAGTTTTTCTAGAAAAGAACAAAGTTCTGACCCAGGCATCTAGAGATCTGCAGCAAACAACTGCAGTAACAAACTTTAGTATGTTTCTGTTTTCTTTTAACAACACATTTTTATTGTCTCTTTTATTGGTGTCTTTTAGGAGACAAAACTTTTAGCAAAGATACTTTTACAGAAAATTCCTCTTAATCTCACAATCCCTGAGGAGAGGCTGAGGGAGCTGGGGTTGTTTAGCCTAGAGAAGAGGAGGCTCAGGGCAGACCTCATTGCTGTCTACAACTACCTGAAGGGAGGTTGTAGCCAGGTGGGGGTTGGTCTCTTCTCCCTGGCAACCAGCAACAGAACAAGGGGACACAGTCTCAAGTTGTGCCGGGGGAAGTATAGGCTGGATGTTAGGAGGAAGTTCTTCCGAGAGAGAGGTTGCCATTGGAATGGGCTGCCCAGGGAGGTGGTGGACTTGCTATCTCTGGAGGTGTTTAAGAAAAACCTGGATGAGGCATTTAGTGCCATGGTCTAGATGACTGGACAGGGCTGGGTGCTAGGTTGGACTGGATGATCTTGGAGATCTCTTCTAACCTGGTTGATTCTATGATTCTATGATTGATCTCTTCAGTTTCCAAATAATCTTTCTTGAGGACATTGTTGCCATACAGGCTTATCTATGCATTTTTATATACCTTTTACAAGACACCCTATAATTCTCTAAGGATCTTCTTTCAAACTCTTTATGATGTGAATATTCAGTATAAAGATTCCAATGACAGGAAAGCAATCAGGTGAAACATGTTAAGAAATGTTTAGAGGTAGAAATTCATAATGCAGTGACAATAAATGCTACTGACTCCTGAAGAGTATTTTTGAGGACTGTGTCACAAAATGAACAAATATGTTTCTATATAGGTGCAGCAAATTTTATAGCTGTAGACAGATAGAAAATGTTTCTGAGAATATAGAATCATAGAATTATAGAATCAACCAGGTTGGAAGAGACTTCCAAGATCATCCAGTCCAACCTAGAACCCAGTCCTATCCAGTCAACCCGACCATGGCACTAAGTGCCTCATCCAGTCTTTTCTTGAACACCTCCCAGAATGGTGACTCCACCACCTCCCTGGGCAGCCCATTCCAATGGCAAATCACTCTCTGTAAATAACTTCCTCCTAACATCCAGCCTATACCTCCCCCAGCACAACTTAAGACTGTGTGCCCTTGTTCTGTTGCTGGTTGCCTGGCAGAAGAGACCAAGCCCCAGCTGGCTACAACCTCCCTTCAGGTAGTTGTAGACAGCAATGAGGTCACCCCTGAGCCTCTTCTTCTCCAGGCTAAACAATCCCAGCTCCCTCAGCCTCTCCTCATAGGGTTTGTGTTCCAGGCCCCTCACCAGCCTTGTTGCACTTCTCTGAACACCTTCCAGCACCTCAACATCTCTCCTGAATTGAGGAGCCCAGAACTGGACACAGTACTCAAGATGTGGCCTGACCAGTGTTGAGTACGGGGGAAGAATAACCTCCCTCCAGTGTTCCTGATACAGGCCAGGATGCCATTGGATTTCTTGGCCACCTGGGCACACTGCTGGCTCTTGTTTAGCTACTGTCTACCAGTACCCCCAGGTCCCTTTCGTCCTGCCTGCTCTCCAGCCACTCTGTCCCCAGCTTGTAGCACTGCCTGGGGTTGTTGTGGCCAAAGTGTAGAATCCTGCACTTGGCCTTGTTAAATTTCATCCCAAAATAGATATGGTTATGTTGGTCAACATTAGAAAGCAAAATGTCTTTTTTTTTTTTTCTTAACAACAATCATCACAGAAGAGTAGCTGTAGAAGGGTTGCATGCTTGCATGCAACCCTTTATGGAACCTCTGCTAGAAGCTGTTTGTGCCACAACCTCTTATTGAGAAGAAAGAGCCACAAAGCCATACAGAACCTCTCCCAGTATCCTGTATTATTTGTTATCATGGATACACATAGATAGCCAAGCAACGAATGTAAACATAACTCCCCTGCCAAGTGTGTAGCACCTAAGTGCAAAGACTGTAGTTCTTAAGAGCCCTTCAAAAAATCTGTCACCTGTTTGGCTCACTTTCTGATTGATAGCTATATGCACTCCATGACTTGGAAACTTTAAAAAGTAAACATCTGGAATTTCTTGACAGGTGATTTTTTTTCCTTACTTGCAAAGCACTTGGGAATCCTTCAGCACATGAACAACTTCAAGTGGGAAATCAGATAAATAACAAGCCGTTAAAATACTTCCTCAAGAAGTGCATGAAGGTAATGACAGTCTTTCTAACTTCATTTCCTACTACTATCCACCTCATAGGCTAAAGACAGTCAAAGGATGCGGTAAGGTACGCAATCCCACAGCATTTTTTGCTGCCGTTCAGTGAACTAGACACCAGCTGCCCCTAGCCACCAGCTCACTTGCCATCAGCTTCCAGACAGCCAAGCAGATCAGCAACTATCAGCAACAGGTGGAAAAAAAATGTAACATCAGGTCACCTCTGGCCAGTTGTCTAAAATTAGTTTTCAGGGCTGTGGATATTATGGTGATGCTTCAGGAGTTGCACCAGCTCAGTCAGCATTACTAAGATCTTGGCACAAAAGTAGAAACTTCATATTGAAACAAACTGATCAAATTTTGATTAAAGGAGGTGAAAAAAGCAACATATAAAATCACTTTATTTGGATTCCTTGTAAGCCTGTTGACAAACATCTACCTTTCTGGATATGTGGAGAAACACACATGTGAATGACAGAGATTGTGGTGCTGTTTCTGCCTGTTACTCCAGTGACTACTCACTTGTTGCTGAAAATGGAATCTCAGTTTTCAGGCCCTTCCTCTGGAAATTGGCAGGAAGAAAAAGATAATGACCAAAGAACAAGACATTTTCTTTCTTCTTTTTAAATAATATCTCTAAATTAAAGAAAAACAACTGCTGACATTCCTGTAGGAAAAATATGACCGTAATTCATACTGAAATGTATAGAGGAAGACCTAAATCTTTCAAGAAGAGTGCAGCTTTGCTGATTTCTGATGGAATACGAAAAATATGTTGCTGCCATTCTTTGCCAGAGGAAAACAAATGTAAATTTCTGATTGTCATGCATCACTCAGCAGAGACCACTGATGTATGATCCTGATAATCCCTGTTCATTCTCAATGTCTACTTACTGCTAAGAATCTTAAATAACGTTACTTTCAATATCAACAGATTTTGCAGTAGAAGTTCTAGAAACTTAAAACACAGATTTTGGCGATGACTGCCAGCATGAAGAGTTTCTTTAGGCAAGGATCTAAGAATTCTTTTGCTTCAAAGAAGAAATCTGGTGTGCTTCTCCTTTTATAGAGGATTTGACAGCAACTTGCAAATGGCATACTGAATTTCAACACTTTTAGGGTCATGAAGTTAAACTAATTGTAACTTATTTGTCCTTTAATTGTAACTTGTTCATCCTGACCCTTAACCAGTGCCACCCTCTAAAATTTAAGTAGAATCATAGAATCACAGGATGGCAAGAGCTGGACGGGACTTCTGGAGATTGAGTCCAAGCCCCCTGACAAAGCAGGATCACCAAAGGCAAGTCACACACCTGGGGGTGTTCAAGCACCGTGTGGACCTGCTGCTTAGGCAGATGGTTTAGTGTTGTTCCTTCAGTGCTGGGTCAAGGGTTGGACTGGAAGATCTTTGAGGTCTCTTCCAACTAGACATATTCTGCGATTCTGCAATTCTGTGAAGGTGTCTAGACAGGTCTTGGAAGTCTTTAGAGAGGAAGACTCCACAACCTCTCTAGGCAGCCTGGTTTTTCCTCATGTTGAGGTAGAACTTCCCATTTATGCCTGCTTCCCTTTGTGCAATCAGAGGCCACCAATGAAAAGAGAGTAGCCCCTTCTTCTTGACACCCATCCTTCAGAAACTTGTCAACATTAAAAAGATCATCTCTCAGTCTTTCTTTCTCCAAACTAAACAGCCCCAAGTCTTAGCGTTTTAGAGAAGATACTGAAATATCAACAGATTGTGTGATTTAGGAACATGAGCGTTCTTGACTTCTGCATAGACTTGTGTTCCCAAATTACAGTTCTACTCTTAGAAATCTGCATCCTGTCCCTTCTTTCTGCTTCCCTGTGCTCTTAACCTTGAAAAATGTATTTTAAATCTCAGTAGTACAAGACGAGCAGTTTGCAGAAGCAACTGCAATATGTCTGTTATACCACTGAAACTAATAGCATTCTTTACTTAAAGCAAATGATGGTGCACTAATTTCTTTGTGGAAGAAAAGCAATAAAAGGAAAATCGTCCCAAAACAGCATGGCATCCTCAAACAGTATATAATATTCTTAAAAGTTTGTAAATTATGACTTTGTTCACTTTGGAAGGCAATATATCTTCATCAGTGAGGATGCAAAATGTAAAATCAAGGCTGTAATAGCTACTTATCCACCCTTTCACTCCTACACACAGTATTTAGAAACACTAGAAACTAAAATTTCTGCCTCTTCTGTGGAATAGAGAAGTACTTTTTCTTAATTCAGATACCTGCAAAGGTGATTTATCAAACTCATTCTTCTTCATGTGATATTATAAAATCAGATAGCATGTTGAGCTGATTGCCATAATTCCTCAAAGTTTGTTTTCCTGAGCGTAGCAGATGCATATCACGAGCTGTTTAAACATCAAAAAGCATTGCTTGTGGATACATTATTACATCCCTATACCTGTGTTTCTTTCTTAATGACAAAATGCACATTTTCGTAGAAAATTGTGCTGATAAAATTGCTTCAAAGTAAGAACCTAATTGTTTTAAAAGCATTTATCAACAGATATCATTAGCAAAATATTTCAATCACCACAGTTTGCGTAGACTAAATGTAAGCATTTATTAATACAAGCTAAGCGCTCATTATGAATTTGTACAGAAAATGATAAAATATTATGTATGAAATGAATCATTAGCATGGACCATTAAGTCCTCTATTTTCCTTTAATTGAATTTGTCAGTAGTACCCTCTTTAACTGAAAACCAGTCATAACCACAAAATTAAATAATAATTAAAGAAACAACTATTCAAAGAGTTGCTTGGTAGTTAAGGTGCCATTTAACCAAAACAGCAATTTAATGTAAATTGCAGCCCATGTAGACATAGTTCTGAAAATTATACATCCCGTGGTTCATACATGTTTGAATTAGCAGAACATTTTCAGCATCATAGTCTAGATATCCATATCTAGATATTCCGTTCTGTAAATGGAAAGAAAGACTAAATAGATGGGTGAAAATAGGTATAAATAGACCTGTGGTAATTAAAGCTAATTAAGACTTTGCAGAAATAAACTGGTAGCTCTTCACTAAATTTTTATCAGGTTGGAAAATGTACCAACTTACAGTCTATGCATTCTGTCACTCCACACAGTCATTCACGAAAGATGTATTGGATATGGAACCAAAAACAATGCTTTGCCCATCTGTGCTTTTGTATTACTTCACTCATTTATTAAAATATAGGTTAACCTTTTATTTAGTGAGATTTTATTACTGCACTTCCCTCACCAAAACAAAAAAAAAATAAAAAAGAATCCACAAAAACCAAACAAACAAACCAAAACCGCCCCAAAATACGTCGTTCATATCGCGTTTGAGAGGAAACTGGATCATCTTGAGGTCTCTGGATAAGCAATGATGATCCCAGGGAAGATCCAAGGGCCTTCAGTGCATCTATGGAGATTTGTCCATACTACTTCAGAGTCTGGACTAGGACTATCTTCTTGTTGGTGATTTTCTCGTATCAGTCACCTTTGAGACAGTGGCTTTTTATTCAGAAATTCTGGTTTGCACAACCAGTAGGGGGAGGTAAGATTTAAGGAAATAAACTGGGGGAGCCATGGAAGCAAGGAGCTTTAAAAACGGGAGGGTACTGGAAAGCTTTGAACGCAAGAGAGAGGTGAGAAATACAAGACAATAGGGCCAAGCTGGTATTTTGATTACTACTTTCATGCCACTCAAAGCATAACATGCAATTGCCACAGGTGTGCGATTTGAAAGAGCTTGCATTACTTGCGTTTTTCCTGATGCAAGTCCCTTTTGCTAACTGCAAATATACAGCTGTAGTAAAAGTTATTTTATTTCCATTTTCTAGTAACATAAGCTAATATGAAAAAAAAAATATCCAGAGCTGTAAGTAAATGATGTTACCAGTTTCAAAGAGAATGTCTCTTGTTTAAATATTTCACATAATTGACTACTTGTGTGTAGGAGCCAATGAAAAAGCTGCACAGCTGGACTGAATGCCCTGAAATTATTTTCAGAAATACATATCTCATTGTACTTTTCAATTCTTACTTATACAGCTTTCATTCTTCTGCAGAACAATTTACAAAATTTACAAAACTTGTGTAACTATTATGGTTAAATGTTGAATCTCCTAAGAGCATTTCAGGAAGATATTTTCAGTCAGGGTGCCAAACATCTTGATGTATATTCATGTTTTCTTCATGATTGTGATAATTTAGGGGTATAGTGAAGACTAGTAGTCAATCTGAGCCTTTCTTCACACAGGACATGTTTGGCAGAGTAAGAAAGGGTTCAGTCCTGCTGTGAGCAGGACTGCTCAGCTCTGTAATTGTGTTCTGTGCCAGTCAAGGTGAAAGGCACAACCAAGCCCTAAGAGCTTTCCTGGTAACCCTGCACATGTAAAGTTGTATGCTGGTTTTACTCAGGACTGCTCACAGCTAGAAGGGTGAAGAGCAACGTACACCATGTGGACCACAGATCAATGTCCTGTTAGTATAATTATGTAGATCATCAATGAGTCTCACCAAGCCTCTGATCCTTTGGAAACCTCCCATAGATCCCACACATTATGTCTTACATAGACGATCTAGGTCTACTTGCCTCCATGCTGTCTATAATTCCCTTTTCAGACATGACTATAATGTACATGGATACTTGTTTAAAAGTCTTTAAACTATATGCACAATTATTTTATATGTATAAACTGTTAAGAACATACAAGCTTGAGAAAGACGTGTCTATTACTGTTCTCAAGTGCAGACCAATGCTGAAAGAAGGCACCGGCCTGCTGTCCTATGAGAAGATGCATTTTGCAAAGCAGACACTATAGTACAGTATAGTGTGGTATGGCTTTGCCATGATTGCTACCTTTATTATAACTTCCTACTCTCTAGTGATATTCAGTTCTAAAGAAGCATGCAGATATAACAGTTATTCATAATTACATCTTTGACGAGTTATTTGAATCAATGTATTCCAGAGCACAGGAAAAGTTCCAGCCTCATGGCTTTGATACTGACAGATCTGGTGCAAAGTGGGTGTTTGGATACAATGCCAAGCATAATTGATGCCAGCAGTGGAGATTACATGTGCTGGCTCTATGGAAGCTTATACAACCATTGGGAATCAGGCTGCGTATGGTAGCACACATGAAATCAGAGCACTTCCTTCATGTGAAGGCTGTATTATTAATTTGGTGTCAGCCTTCTCTGATTTTTTGGAAATAAGAAGGGATACAGCCCTTATTGCTCTAGTTCTGCACTTCTGTCAACTTCTTCACTCAAGTCAGAGGGTAGATGCTGGCACCATCCTCCAGATTCAGCTGTTCTTCTTCACTAAATTTCAAATATAGCATCTAGAAATTTTTATTTTACCTCCTCCAGTAAGACCATCTGTTCCCATAGTTTTCCCTCAAAACACCTGGCATTATGTTCTTTAGAATTTCTGGATTTCTATGGGTTTTTTTTTATTCTTGTTTAGGGGAAAATAAAGATCTGAAAATATACTTTAAAGTAAAGCAGTATAGATAACTCTTTTGTTGTATTCCCCATTTGTCATGCAGGGAAGTGGCAGGCTATCTGAGCCAAAAGTCCATTTTACCTATGGTCTTGCCAGGATCAGATGTCTCTTGAAGATGTTTTACAAAGTGGAAAGGAAAGGTGTGTTAAAACTGAGGGACCACAACTCCTCAAATCTCAAACCAGGATGATTTTGCTGAAATGAGTTCTTAGTGGAAATAATTGGTTTCATTCTCCATAGCAAACAATCTTGGCACATGGCACGAAAGTTTTCCAGAAAACTCATCATATTAACACAAGCATTTTATATTACTACTTAAATAACTAAAGACCTAGATTTAAAAACCCAAATTCACAATCTGGAAATATCCCATAAACTCCTCATGATTTTGCAGTTGCATGACAAAGATATGAAGGTTTGATGGATCTAAGAAGGGATTTGTGGTCTGGAGAATTCTTTGGCCTGTCTTATGCAGAACATCAGACTAGGCTCTGGTGATCACTTCAGGCCTTAAAATAGAGTGATTTAAAACAGATCCAGTTCCAGCAGTTTCTAAAAGGTCTGGTAAGATTTAGTGAATTAGCATTTGGAAAGTTAGATCATATTCATGGTTTATGTAGTCACAGTTTCTTTTCAACAGCTTTTAAATTTTTTATTTTATTTTTTTTATGTGTGAATAGCCCAATGTGAGTAACCAGGTATTTTCTTGAACAGCAAAGGGATATTCATAGAAGACACATCTACTGCACCTTTTCATCTACAGGCTGTAAGTTTTGAAGAGGGAAGGCTTCTTGGCCGGCAAGCTGCAAAGTTGAGCATGCAGTGGATGTCCCGTCATAGACATCCTTTTCATGTAACACTGCAAGTGAATCTGGCTAAAGTATAGAATTATTTCAGACATAACATTTGGGACCAGTGACAAATGCCTGGCTGATCCTGTTGCATAACTTATGCTCAGCTACACAGACAATCCCAGAGAAATTGTTACAAGCTTGCGCTACAGCAGCTCTAAAAAGAAGGAAGGATGCTCCAGAGCCAAACTCCATCAAGATGATGTCTTTAATATATCATTTTAAAGATAAAGCACTGAAGTAATTTATAAACTGTCTGTCACCAGTGGCTGAACACCACCTTCTCTTCAAACAAGCTGAATTACACTTGGGAAAGTATGTCCTGGCTGAGTTCTGAACATGATTCAACTTGCTGTGAGTTGGGTTTGAAAGTGATACAGGCACAGATGCGGTGTTCAAAGGCCAATCAGCTGTGTCTGACACCATATACCACCAGATGCTTTTAGACAAAATACAGAACATGAGAGAAAATCACTGCATAGTATGACTGGTACAATTTCTATATAAAAAAGAACAAAACTGCCTGTAATCAATGATGATTTCTATGTTGAACTCTGCAAGGAGGAGATACAACAGCATCAGACAATAGTATGACCTACCACAGGGGAATGTGTTTGAGTCTCTATGACTCAACAGCTACATGAATGACCTTCACAGAGCAGAACTTTTATTCCTGCAAGCAATGTTTGTATTCCTGCCTGGATTAAGGGCTTCATTTCATTCCAAGACAGATTTATGTCCATGCTCCTGAATTTCTCAGATTACATTACCAAAACCCAATCACACACCAATCTGACTAAACAGCAAATTAGTATCTTGGTTTTCTTTCTTTTCTTTTTTTTTCTTTAATGAAATCACAAGATCAGTAAACTCAGTGTAATTTTTCATAGGGTATAATTTTCTCACTGGTGCAATCCTGTTTATTTTGGGCACATGTAGAAAAGAGAAAGAAAAAAGGTCCTTGCCCAGAATAGTATACAAAAGAAGTTCATACATTCTAAATGGAGACTAACTCAAGAACACTGTGAACAACTACACTTGCCTTCTCCAGGGGCTTAATGTAAAAACAAGAAGGTTGACAGTGGATTACTTAATGCCTTAGACTAGCTGAATGGAATAAATTGCCTGGGCATTCTGGGATAACTCTGCTAAAAAACCACAAGCACTTTTATGAATAAAGTGGAATCCATACGACAGCTTGAAGGCTAGGGTACTGACTGCTGGAGCATGGCTGCAGCTGTTGGCCAGCTGCTGTAAGATTTCCAACTACAATAGAGCTATTTAATAAATCATGAAGGGTTCTGCATCCTGCTCAGTTTGTTTGAAAAAAAAATAAAATAAAAAAGGAAAATGAGCACTGACTTTTTGAAATACCTACTTGAGAGTGTTAAGAGTAGACTAACCAATCTGGAGACATTTGAGTTACATTCAAAAAATGGCTGGTGGCACAAAAGAAGTATGTGAATATAATACATAGACATGCCAACATGGGAAGCCACAGAACAAAAAACATCTTAACATACCATGGATGGTAACTCTTCTGTGGAGCAAATCATAACTTGTAAATTAATTTGGAAAAAACATGGTTGGCCTAGAAGGACATGGGAAAAAAAAATGAAACAGAAGATCCTTGGTGCTTAGAAGGTTTAGATTAAAGAGTATTATTCTTCTGTTCCTCTGAACTAAAGTATTTCAGTCTGCTTGCATGTTCTATATTCCAAGTAAGAAGTATGGAAAGATTTTACAGAGAAGCTCACATAGGTAAATGTCAAATAAAAATAAATGATAGCATCATGAATTAAGTCAGTTCTTTCAACTGCAAGTTAAGATTTCCTTTTGTTTTTTAAGTGCTGGGACATACCCATATCTTAATCAGAAATACTATAATATAATTTGCAAAATGATATCAGACTTACAAGTTACACTGTTTCCCTGATTCACAGTGATAGTGTTGATTTTCAATTTGTTTTGTCTTTTTATAAATGAGCTTGTTGTTTCAGAATAAGTTCATACTATTTAGAATCATAGAATCATAGAATGGTTTAGGTTGGAAGGGACCTCAAGGATCATCCAGCTCCAACCCCCTGCCATAGTCAGGGACACCTCCCACTACAGCAGGTTGCTCAAGGCCTCATCCAGCCTGGCCTTAAACGCCTCCAGGGAGGAAGCATCCACAACCTCCCTGGGCAACCTGTTCCAGTGTCTCACCACCCTCACTGTAAAGAACTTCCTCCTAACATCCAGTCTAAATCTCCCCTCTTCCAGTTTAAACCCATTCCCTCTCATCCTGACATTACTAGGCCTTGTAAATAGTCCCTCCCCAGCCTTCCTGTAGGCTCCCTTCAGATACTGGAAAGCCACTCTAAGGTCTCCTCAAAGCCTTCTCTTCTCCAGGCTGAAGAGCCCCAACTCTCTCAGCCTGTCCTCATAGCAGAGGTGCTCCAGCCCTCTGATCATCTTCGTGGCTCTCCTCTGGACTCGCTCATTTATATGCTCATGTCTGTTTCCAAATCTCATTAGTCTTTTTTTTTTTTTAAACACAGATCACTTTGCTTTTGAAATTTGTGATAACTTTTATTCTGGCTTTGAGGAAAAATAATCATTTATTTTATGGTTTTATATAATAACACCAATTATCTAAAGATGCCTACAAGTGAGGGTGACAGGCAGCCATGGGAGTAAACTTTATGCGGGTGTACCTGAGTGAAAAAAAGAACAACCAACAGAATACCCCCAAGTTATTCAGTCTTGTGAATTATTTGCTTGCGGTTTTGTCAGTACATTATTATGTCAGTATAGATACTTGCTGATTTTATATATTTGATCTTAAAATTTGATGATAATACATATTCAACTCAGCTGTTATGTTTTTTTAACCTTTCCTATCCTGAAGATTGCCAGCAGAATTAGATTTACAGATGGTACTTTCAATGCATGATGCTATGAAGTGTATTTGTTACAGCAATTTGCAAAAGATCTTATACAGAGTGATCCAGTATAAGAAACTGTCCAAGGCCAAATTAGATGTTGTGCTCCTCTTAGAGCTTCATAAAGGGAAGAGAAACAAGTACTTCCCCTCAGAGAGAGAGGAAAACTCTTAATTCAAGGGTGTGAAGTGGGAGCATCAATTGGTAAAGAATATATCAAATAATAAGTTCCTAAAATAATGGAGAAGGGTTGAACTTCATCTGGTTCCTCTGTGCCCACCTCTCCAGTCTGTCTAGGTCTTGCTGGATGGCTGCACAGCCTGCAGCTGCATCAGCCGAGCCTCCCAGCTTGGTGTCATCAGCAAACTTGCTCAGCAGACACTCTGTGCCCTCACCAATGTCATTGATGAAGATGTTGAACAGGACAAGGACCTAGGGGTCCTGGTGGATAATAAGTTAACCATGGCACAGCAATGTGCCCTTCTGGCCAAGAAGACCAATGGAGTCCTGGGGTGTATTAGGAAGAGTGTGTCCAGCAGATCAAGGGAGGTTCTCCTCCCCCTCTACTCTGCCCTGGTGAGACCTCATCTTGAATACTGTGTTCAGTTTTGGGCTCCTCAGTTTAAGAGGGACAGGGATCTGCTGAAGGGGGTCCAGCGGAGGGCTATGAGGATGATTAGGGGGCTGGAGGGCATGGCTTATGGGGAGAGGCTGAGGGACCTGGGGCTGTTTAGTCTGGAGAAAAGAAGACTTAGAGGGGATTTGTATGTTTATAAGTATCTGAAGGCTGGCCAGGAGAGGGGGAGACAGGCTCTTCTAACTTGCTCCCTGTGGTAGCACAAGGAGCAATGGGTGTAAGTTGCAGCAAAAGAGGTTCTGCCTCAGCACAAGAGGGGAACTTCTTTAATGTAAGGGTCACAGATCACTGTAACAGACTTCCCAGAGAGGTTGTGGAGTCTCCTTCTCTGGAGACTTTCAAGGCCTGTCTGGATGTGTTCCTCTGTGATCCGTGTTAGATGGTACTGTCCTGCTCTGGCAGGGAGGTTGGACTCAATGATCTCCTTGGGTCCCTTCCAACCTCTAATATCCTGTGTTCCTGTGAAGAGTTCATCCTGAACTGGACAAGAAATGAGAAGCCAGGTGAATGTAAAGATTCAGAAGCTATCAGCATGGAAATTGAAATAACCAAAGATGTTAATTTGGCAGTATGTTACAGGGAAAAAAAAATAAAAGGAAGTAGAAATCACCTTCAAGTTTACCATCTATGAGTTCACTTTGTCAGGATAAAGTCTTTTCCTCCATCATTATATGATGGAAAAAGGACATTTAACAACTCACCCTCTGCATCACATATTCCAGATGGTTTTACAAGCCTTGATAAAGCAGATCTTGTACCTGAAAAATCTTTTGCCTTCATTGGTGAGTCAAACACTGCTAACAGCCAAACTCCCATCCAGTCACTCACTGATTTCCTTCAACTCAGCAGGGTTAGGGAAGAGAAAAAGAAACTCAAGAATAAGAATGCTCACTGAAGCATCACAGGCAGATAATTTACTGTCAATTAAAATAGATTTAGGTAGTGAGAAACAAACAACCAAAATGACAAATATTAGAGTAATAGCTTTCCTCCTCCATTTCCCAGGCTGAGCCTCACTTTTCTACTCTCCTCTCCTTTACCCATGTCATGTGGTGTAGGGCAGATGGAGAGAGCAGTAGCATCAGTACATAAGTTTGTCTCCTCTACATGGGGATACTGTGATTCATGTAATATCCACTCTCTCTGCCATGAAGCACCTTGGAATCACAGAATTGCAGAATTATTGAGTGTGGAATAGACCTCTGAGATCAACAAGACAAGCCTATGACCTAACACCACCACATTAACTAGACCATGTTGTTAACTGCCACATCCAATCTTTCTGTAAACACCCTCAGGGACAGCTACTCCACCACCTCTCTGGGCAGTCCATTCCAGTGTCTAATTACCCCTTCTGTGAGGAAGTGCTTCTTAACATCCAATTTAACCCTCCTCTGGTGCAGCTCCAGGCTATGCCCTCTCACCTTGTCATAAATTGCCTGGGAGAAGAGCCCAAACTCCACCTTACTACAACTTCCCTTCAGGTAGTTGCAGAGTGTGATAAGATCCCCTCAAGTGTCCTTTTGTCCAGGCTGAACCCCCTCAGCTTCCTCAGCCTCTCCTTACAAGACTTCCCCTGCAGTCCCTTTCCCAGTCTCATCACTCTCCTCTGGACTGGCTCCAGCACCTCAATATCTTTCTTGCAGCGAGGGGTGCAGAGCTGCACACAGTGCTCAAGGTGAGGCCTTACCAGTGCCAAGTACAGGGCAAAATTACATCCCTGGTCCTGCTGGCCACACTATTCGTGGTACAAGCTAAGGTGTCTTTGGCCTTCTGTGCCACCTGGGCACACTGCTGGCTCATGTTCAGCAGGTTGTCAGCCAGCACTCCCAGGTCCCTCTATGCCAGGCTGCTCTCCAGGCACTCATCCCCCCGTCTGTAGTGCTGCATGTGAGTTATCGTGGCCAAAGTGCAGGACCCTGCACTCAGCCTTGCTAAATTTCACACCGTTCGTCTCAGCCCATTGACCCAGCCTGCTCAGGTCTCTCTGAAGTGTCTTCCTACCTTCCAGCAGATATGCTGGACTGTTCCAGTCGACTGTTAGACTATTCTCCCACAACTTGGTGTTATCTGTGAATTTAATAATGATAGAGTCAGTCCCCTCATCCAAGTCATCAATAAAGATGTTGAATAGGACTGGGTGCAATACTGATCCCTGCAGGACACCACTGGTCACTGGACACCAAGTGGATGTGGCACCATTCACAACCACTCTCTGTGCCTGCTCATCCAGCTGGCTTGAGGCTAATTGGAATATTTTAATGAGAGAAATCAGATCACTGGCTGTGAGAGGAAAAATAATAGTGATATCTATATCGCTCCTTGGTTTTGCTTAGGGATATAAACCCAAGAAACAATAACTAAGTCAGTTAGTTTCTGTCTGGCTGCCGCTTGCTTCATTACCTCCTTTACCTGGACCTGTATAACTCAGTCTAAGAATTTTCCTTCTGACTCCTTATCTGCATCTCACCCCTGCACGTAAACCTTCTGAGATAAGGGACAGGACGGGAACAAGGAGGGAAGTTAGTCCAAAGCCCTCCTGGGTGGTTCTGCTGGTGGGGAGGGTTTTTTTTAATTTCTGTATTACTTTGAGTTTGTATATCATTGTATATAGTTGTAACTATCTGTATATATTGCATATATATGCTTGTAAATTTGTGCTATGCTGTAAAATATAGCTTCATGATTAACTTGCAGCCTGGTGAATTCCACTCATCAAAGGGTGTACCTGTCCAAGCCATGGGCTGCCAGCTTTTCCAGGAGGATGCTGTGGGAGACTGTGTTAAAGGCTTTGATAAAGTCTAGGTAGACTGCTCTGACCTTGATGTTCCCTCCACTGTTTCTCGGTCTTAGATTTGTGTTGATTTTTTTTTTTTGTATCCTACTCTGTCTCTCCTTTTTATTTTTTTTTGACCTTGAATATATTTTCCCAGAGGTAACACTGGCTTGGCTGATGGACTTAGCCATGTCCGGTGGTGGGTCCGCTGGAGCTGTCTGACACCAGCTGTGTATGACAAAGAGCAGTCCTTTTTTATCTTCTCACAGAGGCCATACCTGTAGCCCCCTACTACCAATACCATTTTTACACTGCTCTGCTGCTTCCATTTGAGGAACAGAAATCTGAAGGGCTGAAAGGGCGTTTTGTGAATTTCTGTTTTGTGAGGTGGTGCCTGTGTGCAATGTTGTCAGTTTGTGTAAAGCAATGACTTGCAAGCAGACCACATAGTTGAGAAATACAATAATTTCAGTGTTAATGAACTTCTTGGCTGGTGAAGGATCATTTAGTCCTCGCTTACAGTTAAACTACTGTGAAAAGTTGCAATTATTCAGAATCACAGTAATAGGGAGAAATAATGATCCCTCACATAGATAATCTGTGGAGCTCCAGCAGAATTTCAATACATTGGAATTAAATAAATCAAAACTTTTATACAATAAGGTGACAAAAACATTGCAAAAATACAGAGCCAGCTAGAGTCTGACTTGACTTTTACATGGTTTTGTAAGATCTTGGGTTAGAAGTAGAAACTCCACACCTGGAAAAGAGAACAGAAAAGAAAGGATCTAAATATCCAATTTCTCCACCTTTGCTCTTGAAGATCTTCCTGAGTGGTTCTGTAAATGGTAACTGACATGACCCAGTAACAAATTTCTACTTCCCAGAAGCAAGGAGAATTGCTTGGGGAGAATCTTGACACAATGATCTTCCTCTAAATCATACTGACTTCAGATTTCATCCCAAAGAGGTGCAGGTCACACATTTTCCCTTTCAGTCTCTTCTTGCTTGTAGTCAGGAATCTAACTATACACCCAAAACTGCCATAAGGCTTTGTTCTAAAAGCAAGGATTTTCTTGATTAGCATTCTAAAAGATCTTTGGTAGAAAAATTCAATAATAAAACTCCAATATCTGTATTATTTAAAATATTTTTAGACATATATACATTCAAAGTAAGGAGGTGAAATGGAAGGAGAAGCAGAATTCAGTGGAATGATATAATTACAGTTATTACCCTGCTATGGGAACACAAGTAGACTGTAGAAGCAATGAATTATTTTGCACCTGATTTGCAACTAGTTTCTTCGTTTCAACTCCTACATAGGAGGCATCTTGGTGCTTTCTGGAGGAACAGCAAGGCTGACATCTTCCTTAGAAGGTAAAACCAGTTTCTGTAGAAGTATCTAAGCAAAGTAGTATGGGGCTTGAATTTCAGTTCATAACATGAGAAGCTTCCTATTCTGGTTGCTGCTTTCAGTTTCTAGATTTGGGGTGTTGGTCTTTCCTGCTGGGCAGGTTGCAGGTCTGTGGGCAGGGAAGGTCCCTGGCTTTTGCTGCTGCTTTTGCATTTTGCTGCACTTTTCTGCAAATAGGCTTAAGGTAATTGTACATCTTATCATCTCATTAAACTCTGTCTCAACTCAGAGGTTTGCTTGTGTTACCCTTCCCTCTCATCTATTTGGGGAGAGGGGCTTGTGAAAGCAGGCTGTGTTAACCCAGGATACCAACTCAGATGCAGCTTTTATGAGTAATTAATGTTTTAATGAGAGCAAATCCAAACATCTTTTTAATATAATTCCTCGATGTGTGCTCAGCTTCAGCCTTTACTTAAAAAGTTCATAATACATGACATGATATGTCATGCAGTCACTTTGTAAATGTCAGGTCCTTGACAGAAAATAAGTCTTTCATTATTTATTCAACTTACCTTGCACATCCAGCAGCACTCAGGACTGGATTTGTGATATCTAGTTTCAGATTTATCACATAAATGTCTGAATTAAGAGCACTATTGCTTTAAGGTTCTTTTTTTTTCCCCTCTCCCTAAAGCAGTGGAATTACAAGACTATAAACAGCAATCCTGCAACCTAAGAGCTGAGTCACCTTTAGAAGGTGCCCTTTTTACTTTCTTTTTCTCTATTTTCTATCTGTAACAAGAGCTAAAGTCTATGTTTATAACTTAATCCTATGGACAGATTGGCTGCCCGGGGAGGTGGTGGAGTTGCCGTCCCTGGGGCTGTTCAAGGCAAGGTTGGACGTGGCACTTGGTGCCATGGTCTAACCTTGAGCTCTGTGGTAAAGGGTTGGACTTGATGATCTGTGAGGTCTCTTCCAACCTTGGTGATACTGTGATACTGTGTGATACTGTGAATATGAGATAGTTTTCATATTTGGACCTATTTTTTTTTAATCTGTTGTGTTTGCTTATTGTTGTATAGGCAAGGATGGTCTCCTTGAGCTCATGAGAATGTTTCTTCCAACTTTCTAGGACTCTGGAATTAGGTTAAGTATCTCCTTTTCTCAGGAGTCTTGGAGGAAAACATATCACATAAGATCTTTCACTGATTTCACTTGGTATCTGAAAACAGAGTAGAAATGATAGCATGCTGAGCATTAGCAACAGTAAATGTAAACAGCTACTGAACAGCATTGCAAGCACAGATAGATAGAAGGCAAATCATAACACAGTGATGTTTGCTAGTGGCACAGTTATTATGTGCAATACCCTACTCAGAGTGAAGCATTCCTGCATAGAAAAAAGGTAGTGATTCATACGTGGTTGTGAATGAGTTTCTAATAACACTTACAAATTCTCTGGAGTCTGCAAAGGAATTCTGCCATTGTTCATTAATAAAACACAATGCATTCCCTGTACTCTCTGCCCAGCAAAAAGGCAAAACTTATTCTGCCATTATTAATAGAGACCATAATGAAATTACTTATTTGGGGTGGGTAGTAGAAGTAATAACACAATAAAGAACAGGCAAAAATAGATGAGCATTGAGCTAGGAGACTAATTTTAAGAAAATAATGAATTTCATCCCTCACAAGGAAAAAAATGAAATAAAATAAAATGAAAAAAAATCAAAATAATTTAAAATATAGAGAGAGAAACCAACAGTGGAAATGTGTTAATTACAGCTGACCAAAAAAACCAGGGATTCCCTGATTTGCATGATTTATACATTTGGCATTTGCCAGAATTATTTATTTATTGTTAGACTGAGCTCTACAAAACCTGAGCAATTTGAAGGAAAATTAATGTAGAAACATAAAATATTTTTTTTGTTTCAAACAAAGAATTTGAGATCTCAGAATTCTTCTAAGAGATTGACATTCTTGTCAATTGCCAGTAAGTGTTTTACAGAGATATGAATTTCCCTAGCTGGCAGATCTCCCAGGCTTCCAGCACCCTTACGGTGTGGACTGTCCCACAGATAGAGATCACTACAAATGAAATTTCTTTACTCTGTTTCTTTACTCTGAAACATAACTTCAAAATAGGAAATTTTGGAGCTCTGCAAACCTTGGCTGAAATTCTGGGAACCAAGCCATGGTTATAGTTCAGAGTCATAAGGCTTTCAGGCTCTTCCCTGTACAGAGGGACAGCTGACTTGAATGTCTACCTCACTGCTTCAGCTTTTGGGCCTTTGACATTGCTGCTGTATAGACAACAGTCTGCAAGAAAAGTGAAGTTATGGAACCATGCCAGTTACAATGTTGCTTTTCCAGTTTTTAGGAAGGCCATTCATCAGATTCCCAGGTCAAGGACAGACTCCATCACATGGAGACACAAAATCAATTGGATTTTACTTCACAATTTTTGCAGCAATATTATTTCTCCTTTTTTCTTTTCACTGATGTATTCATAGGAAGAACAATCATGAGATTGTAGAATCACAAGATCTCCCTGGTGTCTTCTCCAACCCCAACTCCTTCAGTCTTTCTCCTTGGAACAGATATTACAACCCTCTGGTCTTCTTTTCAGGCCTTCTCTGGACACACACAAGCAGGTCCATCTCTTTCTTGTACTGACAACTAAAGAACTGCACACAGTAGTCCAGGCAGTGTCAGCAGAGCCAGTAGAGGGGCAGAATCATGTCTCTCAACCTGCCAGCCACAACTGATTTTACTCCCAGGATACAACTGGCTTTTTGAGCTACAAATATACATTGCTGGCTCATATCCAACATTTAGTCTACAAGTATCTCCCAGTCTTTCTCCACAGAGCTGCTTTCAAACCATTCATCTCCCAGTCTGCGTAGCTACCAAGCTGTGTGGTGCAGCAGACATGCTGGAGGGAAGGGATGCCACCCAGAGGGACCTGGACAGGCTGGAGAGGTGGGCACAAGCCAGCATCATGAAGTTCAACAAGACCAAGTGCCAGGTCCTGCATCTGGGTCAGGGCAATCCCAAGCACAAATACAGGCTGGGCAGTGACTGACTGGAGAGGAGCCCTCAGGAGAGGGACTTGGGGGTACCGGTGTATGAGAAGTTCAACATGAGCCAGCAGTGTGCCCTTGCAGCCTGGAGGGCCAACCAGAGCCTGGGCTGCATCAGGAGAAGTGTGGCCAGCAGGTTGAGGGAGGTGATTCTCCCCCTCTACTCTGCTCTGGTGAGACCCCACCTAGAGTACTGCATCCAGTTCTGGAGCCCCCATTACAAGAAGGATGTGGATGTGCTGGAGTGTGTCCAGAGAAGGGCCACTATGATGATCAGAGGGCTGGAGCAGCTCTTCTATGAGGAAAGACTGAAAGAATTGAGTCTGTTCAGTCTGGAGAAGAGGAGGTTCCGAGGTGACCTTATTGTGGCCTTTCAGTATCTGAAGGGGGCCTACAAAAAAAGCTGGGGAGACACTTTCTAGGATATCAGGGAGTGACAGGACTAGGGGGAATGGAGAGAAGCTGGAGATGGGTAGGTTCAGGCCAGTCGTGAGGAGGAAGTTGTTGACCATGAGAATGGTGAGAGCCTGGAACAGACTGCCCAGGGAGGTGGTTGAGGCCCCATCCCTGGAGGTGTTTAAGGCCAGACTAGATGAGGCTCTGCCCATGGCAGGGCGGTTGGAACTAGATGATCCTTGCGGTCCCTTCCAACCCTGACTGATTCTATGATTCTATGATACTGGTGATTGTCCTAATCCAGGGGTAGGAACTTGCACATGATCTTGTTGAATACTTGGATGTTTAGATTGGGCCATTTCTCAACCATGTTAAGGTCCCTCTATATGACATCTCTTCCCTTGGCTGTATAACCTGTGTATACATAAATATTCACATTAAGTAAATCCTTTATGTTGCAGACAATTGTGATTTGTTTGGAATACCGGTAAGAAGTTCCTGGAGAATTTTTCTTGTCCATAGTTTCATTAAAAGGTGATTATCACTTTCTGTGGATGGCTATATAAGTGCTGTGTGTCCTCCAGCATGCTAGTATTTTCTTAGTGCAGTTTTTTTTTCAGTGCTATCACCATAAGGCCATATTTTGTTTGCCGTCACTCAAACCATTTACATTGTTCTGTTCCAGGAACAATGTTGTTTTCAGGGTCTGTGCTTGAATATGGGATGATATCCTGTATCAATCCAGAAGCTGGGAAGGAGACACAGTTCTTTTGAACATTCCTGTGAGTGAAATTAAGACACAAACAAGGTCATATATCAAAGCGAGACTATTTCTTGCAGACAAAACAGAGAAAGAAGGAATATAAAAAGGAGAGGAGAGAGAGAGAGAGACCAGAGAAAAACAGAAAGCAGGAGAAATGGAGAGAGGTAATTGCCAGTATGTCACGGAGGGGGATTCTGCCACCTACGCCGATTTATGATGGAGGGAAGAAATTAATTGATGTGAGATAATATGTATAAAAATAGATTTTTATTAACTTTAATATTCTGAACTCTCACCACCCCCAACCACTGTATATTAATATAAAATGGATCTACACAGTCATGGAGTACATTATGGGATTAATAACACAATATAACTTATTAATAATTAGCAAAACATTCAAACTATAAACAGAGAGAGGACTTTTCCCATGGCTTAATGCCGTTTGGGGCCTATATAGTATTTGCCCAGCAGAGTGGGCTGAAACTCTTTCTGCTCTATGACAGGAGGTAATAGGAATTACAGAGGCATTAGAGCATTTACTCACAACTCTTATTAATCAATAATAATCATCAATCACCCTCCGGGGCTACGTCACAGCCTATTACTAAAGTCCAAACTTCAGGGGAGCTTTTCCCATGGACCTTGAGGCTGGAATCCTCCCGGCTCCTTTCAGGGGAAAGGAGAATCTTCCCGGCTTCTGGGGAGATGAACAGTCTCTGACCTTGTTCTCCTGGCGAAGGATGCAATTTCTGCCTTTGTCTCCTGGCTTCTCGTGGATGCTTTGTCCAAGAAATTCGTAGGCAGGACCTCAGGTGCAGGAGAAGGATGCCGTGCAGTCTGAGCACGGTCTTACACTCACCGGCAGGCCGATCGCGTGTGCAGACAAGAGGGGTCTGCTTCCTGGTAAGTCGGCAGCAGTGACACGCTTACCAGGCAGTGATAAGGCAGCGGGCATACACGGCTGCTCGGGAGACTATGGGAGATTCTGTCTCTGTAATAACAGCAAATAGGCATGAGCAAGAGGCTGATGAATCTAAAGCCTCATAATGAGAGAAGGTGCCTGAATGTGAGCGATGAGCTGGGGGGGGCCCGAGCACGGGGCCTAAGTGTGAGCGAGTGCACGATGGTGAAGCAAGAGAGCAGAAGCAACGGAGTCAGAGCGTGAGTGTGTTAGTTTGAGCAAACCCAAACCACCACAGTGAGAGAGCACGTTGTTTACCTGTGTGCCCCTATTTATTAAAGGCGGGTTGAGATTAACGGCACTTTGAATGCTAGAATGACCAATCAGGTTATGGCAGTCAGCCCAACAACACCATAATAGGCAAAATCACCAGTCTGGTACCCCCAAATATGGGGAGAGCATAGGTGGGCCACACGCTAAACACGTGGGTTTATGCAACATGTTTACAACCTCCTTATACAACCTGTTTACAACCTGGACCTTAGGCAGGCCAGACTTTGTGGCACCAGGCCTATTGTGCCCCTTTTGTGCTTGTTTACCCATTTTAATGTGTTTACCTCTGGTTTAGGCAGGAAAAACATGTTTGGGCAAGGTAAGGCAAAAAGTAAGCCTATTTTGGGCCTACAGGCCCTCCACTACACAGCCCAGGGTTCTTTCTTTGGTGGGGTTGTTTAGCCTGGAAGAGGAGGCTCAGTAGTGACCTCATTGCTGTCTACAACTACCTGAAAGGAGGTTGTAGCCAGGTGGGGGTTGGTCTCTTCTCCCAGACAACCAGCAACAGAACAAGGGGACACAGCCTCAAGTTGTGACGGGGGAAGTATAGGCTGGATGTTAGGAGGAAGTTCTTCACAGAGAGAGTGATTTGCCATTGGAATGGGCTGCCCAGGGAGGTGGTGGAGTCACTGTCCATGGAGGTGTTCAAGAAAAGACTGGATGAGGCACTTAGTGCCATGTTCTAGTTGACTGGCTAGGGCTGGGTGCTAGGTTGGACTGGATGATCTTGGAGGTCTCTTCCAACCTGGTTGATTCGATTCCTATTCTATTCTATTCTATTCTATTCTATTCTAGATGACACATCAGGTGGGTCCTTCAGGATGATCTTATCTTTGTTGAAACTCTTCTCAGTTCTTAGTGTAATCATCATGATCACAAGGTGATTTACGTGGTGAAGAGATGATTCCCTCATATCCCTTAAAACATTTACAAAACACTGATGGTCCCATGTTAGTACTGTGAATTGGTTCCGCATGGTGTGCTTGGTGTTGCTTTCCTTGTCACTGTGACAAAACTTTTTCTAACAGTCTGGGCAACAGTGGAGGCTAATTTCTTGGGAATTGTGATCACATGAAATTACTGTGCATTGGCTTGATGGCTTCCACATATCACAGGGACTAATACATAAAATCTTTCCATTAATGGCATTTTTTTTGAACTGTATTCTGTTATTCCTGGATGCCTCAGGTATGCAACATCATCTTGAAAATCCACCTGATGCTGTTGACAGAGTGGAATTAGAAAGAGCACACATGTAAATCTACCTAATCCTTCAGAGATTTTAAGTGATCTCTAGTATTACACCCCACATATTGTCGAATATCTTGGACTACTGTCAGGCCAGTGGAAAAAGCAAGTTGGCATCCCAGGAAGTCAGAGGTTTTCCAGCAAAACAAATGCTTATCCTACAAGGCTTTATTTGGGGCCCAGTTAGAGTTAACATATGTCAACAACAGAAATGAAATCCCACCCTCACCTTTCCTTCAGTGACATCCTGTGCTGTTGCCTACTGATTTCAAATTTATTTGTTGCCTAATAATTTGCAGTGACACATCAGCTTCCTCTAAAGTTAAAATTACTGATATGAGGACATTATCAGTCCATGTACTGATACGTGCTAGTTTGCCAAAACCCCTCACAGTTTCAGTCATTTATCCCACAGAAACAAAAGATATTTGTTGGCACCTCTTTCTCTGCCTAATGCTTGGGGCAAGAATTCTGTTCCATTACTTTCAACAAAAAAGCTGAAACTTACGTTAGACTTTGCTTGTCTGTTGTCTACTAAGGACTATATACGTGTTTAACGACATTAGAGCTTTTCAAAGTTGCACAAGAAATGTTTTTAAAGGAAAACATTATTGTGTCATCAGCTAATAATAATTAGATGGTATGAACTGGTTCTTGCCAATTAGGCTGGAAGTGTTTTCATTTTCTAAGCCGATAAATAGAACCCGTCTATAGCTTTCCATAATAAGACAAATTAATGAATTTAATTAACAAAACACAATTTCTAAACTGAAATATGATTTTAAGTGGGTAAGTACCCATGCCAAATGGTGTCTTAGAGCAATAAAATCTCATTCAACTGGTTGACCAGATGATTCACTCTTTCCTACTTGCTACCAAGTAACAGGCACGCTCGGTTACTTTGAAACTTCTGCTATATGGAGAGGCTGCCATTCAATCACAAAGAAATTCTGGTGTCACGCCTACCTTTCTGTAGCGCTTTTAAGCCTTTCATGTAAGACAAAAGCAACTGCTTTATATATGTCTGTCTTTGAAGAGAAAATGCTAGAGAGGTGACGATGCTCCTGTTGTTAAAATCTGATGCAACGTCATAGGCTCTTCTTTACATGTACTTGGTCCCAGGGGTTTACGAGCATGAACATGAATGAATTTGCTCTACCCTTGACTCATGGGGTAAATCTATCCAGAGACATCAGACCATTAAAATGAATTAGCAGGAGCAAAAGGTCTACCGGGTCACTACAGCAGTTCAAAGTGTGCTGGTGCCAGTCTCAGTACACTTATACCAAACCCAGAAATTAGACAGATAAAATAATCTTCTTATTTTCTCTTACAAATTCTCACTAATTTAAATTCATTATCGAACAGACACGCTTCTAAAGCTTTTTCTGGTGAGCTTGTCCCAGGTGCCTGATTGCAGTCATCAAACAGACCATGCTAAGTATTTATATAAATATATCATAAAATAATCAGATATGATGAGTTATGCCTTTTGTTCCTGTATGTTGATACACTTTTCACAAAACATTTAATATGCTCCTGAAAAAGAAGATGCCAGTGATACAGCCAGTTTACGGTTTCATAGATAATTTATGGAAGTTATAAAAAAGGAACCAAATTGTCATAACAACATGACAATGTGAACATTCATGTTTGCATAGTGTCCACATACAATACAAATACTGAATATTAATATGAAAAAAGAACTTATAAAATTTGCAATAAACAATGTCGAAAAAATAACAACTTGATACAATCTTTGCTCATGTTGTAACCTATAAACAGATTTTACTTTATGAATGGCTTTGACATTTCCCTTAATGTGTATTGTTTTACATCTTTAACCACAAATCTCAGTGTATTTTAAATGTAAATTAGATCACGTCTATCATGTTTCTCCTTTCAGATAAACGGTCACTCTAATTCAAGAGAAGGGAGGAAATCCATGGACAGCATTTAAAATGTACTGGGCACATATTCATCCCAAGGGGTGCAAGTAGCAAAAAATGCCTGAATCCAATTCTTCTACTTCTGTTCTCAGAAGCTAACAATTTATTTGTACAGTAATTCTGTTGTCTTGCATCAAACTGGCACTCAGTTGTTTGCCTAACTAGAGGTGTTTGTTGCTGTTTTGAGATATTCTGAGACATTCTCCTGTGGCAGGCAGATGATACACAGGGAGACCCACAACTTCACAATATCCTCTAAAGCAGCAGATATGGCCAGCAGGTAACAATAGGGTATTTCAAATGGCACTTGGTAATTACAACCAGATCACGCCTATATTGAAATCACAGAATCATAGAATGCTATGACTTCACCTATCTTGAAATCCAGCAATACGCCTCTTCTCAGGTCCATCTTTGCATCTTTGCCTCAAAGTGATGACACAGGGTCTAATGTCTGCCTGCTATTTGTTCGTTCTGTTGCCATTTTCTATGTGGTTCATTGATGTCTGGAGAAACTGAATGAATTGTGAGGCCTGTGCCTTTGTACCATGTACTAAACCCTAAGAGTATTACAGTTATAATTATAATATATGAACTGTGTTGATTTCAGTAGTCTGTTAATTACACTACTAGCAACTGGGAATGAGGACTGAGGTTTTCATTTTCCTACCAGGTCCAAAGCCTGCTTCTTGTAGTACCTTTTCCCAAGTAATGCCCTTGGACATGCTGAACTGTGGGCTTAGGTTGCGAATTGAAGATGAAACAGGCCACTGGCTGCCTATGTACAACTCTAAATTAGAAGCTTCAGTCAAAATGTGAACAATGTCCTGTACTAGATAACAGTTCTTTTTCAAAGGTTAAATGTCTTGAGAAGCTAAATGTCACATTCCTTCATGGTGGGATTGTTCTTGGGTGTCCCCACCTGTATCTCTCTCTTTCCTTCTCTTTATTGACTGTATAGACACCCTAGACAGTCATACTCCTGAAGTTAGATGAACTAAAATGGTTTTTAAATTTAGATGAGTTAAAAGTAGACCCTAATGACTTGGTTTCCAGATCATATTGATGAACTAACGTTATGTAAATACATTGCTGCTGTCTCATTATTAAAATTTATTTAAATCTATAAAAGTGAAGATGTGAAGCACTGTTTAAGAGGTTAGGCAATTTTATTATTGCTATCAAGAACATGAATGTTGGGATTTTTCAAATGCATTCCCCACACCTTTCGAGATGCGTAGGGCACATGATTTTTCATCATTTCATCATTCACTATCACCATGGCTGAGGGCATCGCAAAAATACGTTCTTTGTGTAATATTAAAACTTGAATTGCACCACTAACTTCTGAGAAACTGTAGAGAAATAAATGAGTGCATTCAGTTATATGGCAGAAGGTCCACTGCTACTTAATTCTGTACTACCGAACTACTGAAATTTGATACCGCTTTCAGAAGTCCTTTACTGCCCAGCATCCAGGATTTTTCTTTCCAAGGACACATCCTATGCTACTGAGTTCAGTGGAAGAAAAGGCAATTTTTTACTTTTGATAATTAGTTTCTATGCCTGAATATTGTCTTGGTTTTAGCCTAAGTGATGCTGCTGTTCACAGCTTATGATTACTTCATGTCAAATGTCACATTAATCATGTGAAATAATATTAATTATATTCATTAAAAAATATAAATATTGTCTCAGCTATACACCATTTATGTCTATTTCAGGAAGACTGAGCAAAAACTGCACTTGATAACTCTTCCTTCTAATTTGCAGAGGTTTTCTAAAAGCTGAAAAACGTTCAGGTGCGCATCAGACTATCTGTAGAAATATTCCTCTTATTTCTGTCTTGGCAAGTTTGAATAGATCCATGGTAATCAATTCAAAAGGTATTAGAGCCATTATTGCTTGGAATTATGACATTGGAGTCCAGACCTGTGAAATAATTAAAAGCATCACCAGTGTGCAAAGGCTTTGTTAATTATTGATTTTATATCATCAGTGTTTAACAGATTTTGTGACTCTTAATATGAAGCTGAATGTCTACTTCACTCACAGAAACATTAAAAATAAGAATGAAAATTAAAAAGCAAACAAACAAAACCCCAAACTAAGATGAATCATGCAACCAAAAAAAAATAATAAACCACTATCATAAAGTCTAATCACGAGTAAAGAATTAAGGTAAAGGTATCATTGTCCTTCTTAGCATTCCAGGGTTTGAAATTAGAGCTGACTTGTTTGAAAAATGTCACTATTATATATTGGAATAGCTTGCTGTCAAGTAAAATATATGCAATAAGATTTATAGAGAGAGGTTAAGAAAGGGGCCTTGGAGTCTCCTTTTTCTTAATGCTGTATGTGTGCTTGATTCCTTCTTCCTTTTTTTTTTTCCTAGCTGTGACCCTGAATATCTGAAACTGAGCATGCACTAGTCCCTATTTCTTCTAGTTGCCCTGCCACAGGGTTAGGGAAAGATGGTATCAATGGCAATTTGAAGTCTTTTATTGCGTTCTCTACTTCTGTAACACCATGAAGCTTTGCTCTGAATACCTCTGTAAGGGATTTTTCTCTGAAGTAATCAGTCTTCCTGAACTAAGTAATTAGAAAAATTGGTTTCTAAGTTAAATATTGGATGCTATGCATTATGAATCCCCTCTTCTTCCCATCTGCCTCCCTCATACACTATTTTATTCAATAAGTTACCTCATATGCTGTGTTTGGCGTAAAACTGTTGTGTCCATTGATCTTCAATGGCATTGAATGGAACAATGATGATGAATGGGCATCCCATAGTGATTAAAATCATTACACCTGTGAAAGATCAAACCTACGTACATCAGGGGAACTGGGGTCTTTTAGCACCTGTCTTCTATGCAGTCTTGACGAGTAGTGCTACCTGCATTAAGCAGTGGGTCACAGTCTTTTATTAGTTAACTCCTCTCCCACCCTTTTGATCATTTTGACCTGTAATACACCTAGTTAAAATTGGTTTCCTGCAGTTGCTGTAGCAGAGATCAAAAGGTGTGTTTTGTATCTTATGTGCCCATCAGGATCATATCCAGCAGCAGCAGCTCTGAAGCCAAACAAGCTGATGTGCAGGTCCCTATAGCTACAGACTGTACATTCTGGTGGATGGTCAAAGAGACACAACTTTATGAGGACAGCAGCTCACACTCCTGATCATTTGTTGTGCATGCAAAGTAGAAAATGTCTTTAACCAGTTTTTTCTTTAGCCATGCCTACTGACAGGAATGCCAGGTACAGATTTAAGGCTCAGCAGTTTTGATGTCACTGATTTAAGGGAATGAGTTTAAGGGACTTCAAGGCACTGGGAAAAGTAGTTGAGGGATCAGGGGCACAGGTTATCTTTTCATTTACACCCTTAGTCACAGGTTGGAATGCTGAGAGGAATAGGAAATCGTACCTGATTAACAAGTGGCTCAGAGGCTGGTGCCATCAACAAAATTTTGGATTCCTTGATTTTGGGAAACTTTATATGGCCCCAGATATGCTAGCAACAGATGGGGTACAACTGACTCAGAAGGGAAGAAAGATCCTGGCACATAAGCTGGTGGGGCTCATTGAAAGGGCTTTAAACTAGACTGGAAGGGAGAAGGGGTTAAACACAACAGTACTAGAGACAAACTGGAGGCTGAGGGCGGTAGGCCAGAGATAGAGGTAAAACCAGCATCCCAGCTCAAGCGTATGCACACTAATGCATGCAGTATGGGTAACAAATGAGGAGCTGGAAGCCTTGATACAAGAGGAAAACTATGATGTTGTTGCCATCACAGAAACGTGGTGGTATGAATCACACGATTGGAGTGCTGTAATCAACGGCTACAGACTCTTCAGAAGAGACAGGCAAGGGAGAAGGGGTGGAGGAGTGGTTCTATACATTTCTTCTGAAGAAGTAGCGGTAGTGATACTGCTGCCTTGCAACCATTTTTAAGTAAAATGACTAAAAAACCCATCCTTATTTAGTATTTCAGAGGATGACATCTCTAGTTTCTTGACTTCTCTCAAGATACTTTTTGCTGCTGTCTTTTTTATTGTTCTTGCTCTTTTCCAGGAAGTTGTTATTAATCCAGTTAGCTTTGTTCCTTTTCCAGGTTTTTCTTCTGTTGTTTTGATTTTTTGTTTGTTTGATTGGTTGGTTTTCCTTCACAGAAATAGTAAAGAGTATGGGATAACTAACACAGCTGAAACTGATGGTAAGTTGAGTGTCATGGGAGATCAATGATCCTGCATGTATGTACTATTTCAATAGAAAAACACATTAATTGTCAAAAACAGAGAATAGAAGAGAGGAAATAAGTGCAAAAGTTGTGGGAAATGTATGATGCTAAATGACTGAATGTGTATATCAGATTAAACTGTATAGCTCCAATGGAAAGTGATGGACATCCTAGAACCAAGAGTAGGCGTGACTCTTTCAACAATCTATGAAATAATACCCCCTTGTCTTTGCTGATTAAATTTTGTAGCAGCTTATCTATGTTGTCTCAGTGTATGTATACACAATAATATGCAATATGTGTGTGCATGTGTGTGTGTATATATACACATATGTTTAAAAATGCTCCTCAAGAGGGAGACAGTGGTCTAGATCCATCTATTCTTCTGGACTGGGTTCCAGAAGGTGTTTTCTCCTCAGCATCTAATCTGCTACAATCAAAGCCATCCTCTCTCTTATGTGAAGCCATTTGAATAAATTACAAAAGTCCTGGACAACATTAATTTAGTATATTGTTAACTACTGATATCTCTGATAAAACAGGCAAAGGGGTGACACAAGGACTCTTCTTAGTACAGAAATCTCCCTTTCTCTTCTCCCATTATGATGAATTCAGATGAGCTGCTGTGAGGGAAGGTCCTAAAAGTCCCAAAAGGTTTTAGTGTGCCTTTCTTCATTGCACATTTATATGAGCAGTACAAGTAAAAATAATTCATTGTGTTAGACATAAAGCATGCCTTACTGTAACTAATCAGAAGATAGGACTTAGGGTGGAAAGAATTAAATGAGATTATATCTTTCTCATATCTTCTTAATAATTAATCTGCAAATCTAACTAGCTATTCATTTGCTATTATGTACTGTGCAAAATGGCAGCAGTATCTTCAATGCATGGTTTGCTAGTTGTAAGCTCACTAAAGTGGAGGAGGAGAATGTAGACAGGTTGTTTACCCTGTTTGAGGTTGTTCGCCTTGAAAAATGAAAGCCAAAATATTTCTCCACTTAAACACATGAAGTAGCAGCAAGAATAATTTTGAAAAACATAATTTTAAAATAATTAAGTTGGTTAACCCACCAGGCTGAAAAAAAAACCCCACATATTCAATATGGGAAATGCATAAGAATGTAAGACCCAAATCTAAAGTAACTGTCAAAACATGACCCATCTGAAGCAGATATATGAATAGATATGATATTACTTGAGAAGTATCAATAAGTGAATATCAGAATGTGATAAAAGACATAGTTTTGCCAAAAAAAGAAGAAAAAAAAGTTCTTTTTGAGGGTAGGAATGCCACTTCTGTGTAGTATTTCTGTGGAAGAAAGTGACAGAAACTCATCAGTGCACATTTGCAATAGTAGTGGATTGCACGATGCAAAGGAAAAGAAACGCCCATGCCTGAGGAAGATAATTACATTAGACATTATGTTTGAGTACATCACATAGGCAAACAATGAAGCAGTGGGAGTAATACAGTTGGAGAACACCTACAAGGAGAGAATTTTAGCAACAATGATACTGTTTGATTGCAAAACAGAATGAGGAGAAGGAAAATGATGAAGCAATCTTAAACGCCTTAGTACTACTGTTCTAGTAACTATTATCTTCCTTGAGACTATAAGAAAAATATGCCTCTTTCCATGGAAGAAATATTATCTTCATCCATGAGACTGGACAACTGTAGACAACACCTGTTGTACACAAAGGGTAAATGAAATGTTAAATGCAAAGAGAATAAAAACCACCAAAAAGTAAATTATGTCACCAAACTAATATTGAAACTTGATCCTAAAATGCACAGAAAGGCATTCTGCCCTGAAGAAAAATAGGATTTCTTTTTCTGAAATGAGTCATATACTATTTATTTGATCATTGAAGATTCAAGACTGCCATGCCTATGTGAACAATTCTGTATATGGCAATGTCTTCCAAAGCCTTGAGAGAAGGAGGATACTCTATGATGCTCGCAATCTTTTGATGTAGCAGTTTAACACAAGAACTAACCTGCCTGCTCCCTCAACACAAAAGAGAGGGGAAGAGTAACACACAAAACTCAAGGTTGAGATAAAGAGATAAGGGTTTAACATAACATGAGATATCACAATGCATAATTACCTTAGCTAATAATCTAATTTATCTAATAATACAATGCATGATTACCTTAGCTTAGCGAGCCTAAATGATAGACCTGTGTTTCCACCCCTGGGACAGCTGAGTAGGGCAGTTGAGTCCGATGACTCTTTGATCGCTCCAAGTGAAAGCAAACTGTGGGCAGCTTTCAGTGCATGCAGGAGTGGAGATCCCTCTGTTGCCAGAAACGAAGATGGGTCCCACCTCTTCAACCTGCCAAGCTGTCAGTTCCATATATTCCAATAAACCTAGTTGTCCCTCTCCATCTGGTTGGGGACAGGGTCCCTCTAATTCTGATTAGGATCACCTGCATCTTGTGAAGATTCTTTGATGAGTCCTTTCAGAAGAATCAGAAGCAGTACCAGCTTGTCTGCTCTTCTTGGATGATTTCCCACTGTAAACTGAGGCAGCATTGTTTGGGGGAGAATTCTTCTGTAATTCATGTACTTGTGAAGCTGGGAATGAAATGGGTTTTCAATCCCACTTGCTTATCACAGAATCCCAGAACTTTAGAGGTTGGAAGGGATCTCCAGAGATCATCAAGTCCAGCCTCCCTGTGAAGGCAGGATTCTCTAGGATAGTTCACACAGGAACACATCCATGAGGGCTTTGAAAGTCTCCAGAGAAGGAGACTCCACAACCTCTCTGGGCAGCCTGTTCCAGTGCTCCGGCACCCTCACTGTAAAGAAGATTCTTCTCAAGCTGAGGTGAATCCTTCTATGTTCCAATTTGTAGCTGTTGCTCCTTGTCTTATTGCTGCTGACCAGTCCCCATCCACTTGACATCGACCCTTCAGATATTTGTATATATTGATAAGATCTCCTCTCAGCCTTCTCTTCTCCAGATTAAAGAGCCCCAGGTTTCTCATTCTCTCTTTGTAGGGAAGATACTGAAATCTCCCAGTCATCCTCGTGGCTCTCATGTCCTGCCTGTGGTCATGCAAGCAAAACCACAGGGTATGCTGGGGTGCATACCTCTCAGATTCTCTCCCTCAGAGAGGAGAGCACCTGTTCCTCATGGCTGAAACACAGGCCTATACAGAGGAGGAGATACTTTCCTCATCTCCCTGAGGTCTTTGTTAGTTCCATCCACAAACCTTGGCCATCTTCCAAAGCCCAATAAGCGTAAGAGCTGAGTGAGCAAACAGCAAACAGCTCGCTCTTTCTCTTATTTCCTGGTTCAGCTTTATCTTTTGCAAACTGCTTTATGATACTTTTTCCTTACACCACAACAAGCATGTACAGGACCCCAGCAGATCAGACCCTGGAAAGGAAATGCAGCACAGAAAAGAAAAGGGGGGGGGGAAAAAAGAAAAAGAAAACTTACACAAAACTTTCTCAGCAAGCTTCCAGCCATAACTGAATCTTCTTCTCATTTATCTCAACCCTTCTGTCTTCTGACAAAATTACCTGTCTGAATTAACTCAGCTGCTTTTGCTTCCTCACATTGGTGAGCCAAATAAAGAATGTAATGGCTAACCTGCCTGCTCCCCAGCACAAACGTGAGGGGAAGAGTAACACACAAAACTCAAGAGTTGAGATAAGATAACCAATGACAAAGCATAGCTCAGCAAATCCAGTAAAAAAATAGGAAAGCCCAAACATGCACTGGCCCCTGGAGGGGAAAAAAAATATCAAAAACTATCCCCTCCTCCCCCTCCCAAAAAAACCACCAAAAAAACCCCCACAAAACCCCACACACTACCAAACCAAACAAACAGAACCCACACACCAAAGAAACAGTGAAAACAAATATTTTAAAAAAATCAAACAAAACTAACAAACAACCCCACAGCAGCAACCTGTTCACCTTGTGTTCCACAGAGAAAGTTTATTTATTGTTTATGACGGGTCTGGGGGACAAAAAGAACCAACAGTTTAGCTGTTTTCAGCAGTCCTGTCTGAAGATGCTGCTCTATTACAAAACTGATACTCAGAATACAAATTAATAAATGCAGAAAATTGATGCAGCTGGTATTTCAACACACATGACATCAAAGAATTACATGATGAAAATTCAGAAGAAATGATGAGTTGGTGGACTCTCAGAGATGTAAATATAGGCATAGTTAAAGCACAGAAATGTTGTCATAGTACGTTCCTTTGTCATAGAGTGTTTTGGGTACCAAACGTTTTGATGGGTTCATACTCCTAGAAGAAAAATCTGTTAAGGATGGTTAAGCCCTCAAACTACTACCCATGGCTCAGTATGCCCCAGTGTTGGGGGCTGGAAATATGACAGTCTGCCTGCCCTGGTCTGACATTGTTCCCTAGGTGCCTGCTGTTATGCAGTGTTGGAGATGGGAAATAGACTGCTAGTCTGACCCAGTTTTGTCAATGTTGTGTGTACAGGTGGAGAGTAATGTGACACTAATGCAGAAATAATTATTCCTTTATTTACTTTTATTTTAAAAAGTGGTTTCTCGTTATCATTTTCAGTCAGAATTTCATCAGATTTCACCCACATTCACAGTAGAATAGCAAGACCTGTAGCATATTTACAAAATCTTAGTGAGAGTTCTGGATAAGGCTCCCACACCACAACAACTTCTGCACATGGTAAAGCCCCAGAGAGATGCAAATTGAAGATGAATAGAAGCTATAGAAAAAAATCCTGTATCCTTTCTTCTTGTAGTTTCACAAAAAAGAAATTCTGTACATCAAAATGCCTTGGAGAAACTGTAGTGTATGTTATGGTAAACAATATTTTGATCAACTTTCTTAAAGACAAGATTCTGGGAATAATGCAAAGAATTTTCAAAAGATATGCCAAGGTTGGTGTGTCTATTACAGAAGTAGTACCTCTGCCTTTATTTCAGATACAGACTTCTCCTTTTCTAAATAAAAAAAGCAAAGCTGACAAAGTAGTTTTGAAGACAAAACCCCCTTACTTCCAGAGATAATCACAGCAACTCACAGTCTGTTTTGTTCATTGTCCAAATTATATCCTTGACCCAAAGCATTACAGGGATTAAAAAAAAGTATTCACAAAATTAGCCAAGAAGAATGAGGACAATCAAAATATTGACTTCAGCTTTATAAAACACCTAATTGTGCCTGTGGAAACAAAGGTTTCATCTGAGCAGACTGAGGAGGAGAAAAGTTATATCAGTGCTACCTGTAGAGTAGTCTCTTTCCATGCTCAGTTGTTAAGCACAGATATCATTCTGGATAAATGTAAGATCAAAATCCCTCTGAAGTGTATCTGTACATCACTGAAGTTTGTCGGGTATATTTCTGATATAACAAAGTTCCAATAATTAGTGGCATGGTAGCTGAACACACAATTGGACGTGTGTGCTGGTTTGAGGCTAATTAGAATATTATAATGAGAGAAATTAGATTATTGGCTGTGAAAAGAAAATAAGGTGATGTGTATATTACCCATTTTTTCTGCTGGGACATAGAAAAGCAAGGACACAAACATAGATCTGAATACTCCAAATCTGCTTTTACAAGATTGAATTAAAATCCCTAGAAAGGTGGAAACAGTAGGGTTTGCAACAGTACATCACAGAGCAGCAAAACACATATACAGACATCTACCCTATCTGATTTGGAGGTCAGACTCTGTGAGATTTTTCTGAAGAGATCTCTATGAATTTCTCCATCACTCAAGGGTGTGGCACCTTAGGAACCTGTCACTCCCACATTCCTCCTCTTCATCCCTGTTAGGAAGAGACTAGAAAACTGGAATCTTGGCCTGACTCTCATTATATCACACTGAGAGTCTTTATATACAGTGCAGTGTACTTCTGTATAAAAAATGCAGTTTCACATATTACGTAAGTTAAACTTTTAAAGGTTAACCTTTGAATATGAGGAGAAGTCAATCCAGAACAGATGAAGGAATATTTTAAAGAGGTAAAAAACTTATAAAGGTAAAGTAAGAATTTGGGGTGCAAAAGTTTCATTAGAGAGAGAAACAAAATGCAAAGATTTTGACTTTTCCAACGTGAATTCAACTTAAACAGTAATGTCTATGTATTTTCAGATGAACTGTTCTTATTTCAAGTTGCCAAATATTGTGCAATTCTCGAAGAGTTAACAACACATAATCGATTGGAATTAATTTACTTCAGAAAGCCTTCTAGATATATCAATCCAAGCTGTCATACCAAATTTGCACTATTTACAGTTTATCAATCTATCTTTAAAAGTCCATGAAGATAACAAAACTCTTCATTTTTAAAAACACACATAAGATTCAAAAGATTGTTAATGCTTCACAGAGTTACAAGTGAAGTTAATTGAGAAACTTAAACACTGACAGCCAGGAGAAGTCAAAAAGAATTACAAAAAAAAGAAGTACTTCATCCATTCTCTTGGCCACCTTTAGCCAGAATATCATGCTGCTTCTTAGAACGCTCCATTAGTTTTGTCATCGGCAGCGAACTTTATGGTAGGAATAAAGTCTTCAGTGACAAATACCTAACAAGCTTCTGGAGCCAAAAAAAGCAATGCCTGGCAGGAAACTAGAACAGAAGAGGGGGGAGGGGGAATAAAAATAAAAAATAAAAAGGAGAAATTACACAGAAGGAGCAGGGCTACCCGCGTGGTAAAGGCAAGAGAATGCAAGACTGGGAACCGGAAGTGAGTGGCAGCCTGCCAAGGCAATGGTTACACCATCTGCAGCAGGGTCAGAAGTCAGAGCCATCCTTGAAAGAAAGCCCCACGGAAGATATCTAAACAGAATCAAGGAGGGCACTCTCTCTGCTTCGTGAGGATATCCAATATGCTACTGACAGTCTTCCTGCCAGGGCTGCACACAGGCATAGTGTGCAGCAGCAATGCTGCTCTGTGGTAGAGGAGCTGACCCTTCTGCCTCTCAAAGGGCATTGAACACAGGCCATGCAGGGTGCTCCTGACAGGCCTATGGGACAAACTAATGGCAGCTTTGGTCCCAGAGCACTCCCTGCCCTCTGCTCTGAAGTAAACCTGCTTTAATGCCACTCTGATAATGGGACAAAATGATGCCAGCACATGGGCAGCAGCAGATGCAACCTGGCTGCAAAAGGCATTGCCTGGTGTCGAGAGATGTCTGGGGAATCAGGGAACAACGCTGCTTTGGTGACAGCCATGGAGTGAGAGTGCTACACAAGGATATTCTCTGTCAGTGGTAGAGATAGATTTGGGGATTCTGAATTGTTGCCAGGTTTTACTTGAACTGGGTTTTCTTTCTCCCTGCACTGCCACCTCTCCCTGCCCACCCTGTCCCTCCCTTCAAGAAAAAAAAAAAAACAAACAGAAAAAGCCTCCCAAAATTAAAATAAGGTTCAGCATCCAGCAAACAGTGGTCTCTGGTTCATGATCTGTGTTAAGTGACAGTCTCACTAGCACTTCAATTTATCATGGTTGGAAGGCAGCCCTTTAGAAATATATCACCTTCCTTTTTTTTTCCTCTCCTTTTTTACCCCTTTTTCTCTCTTCCCACCCCCCTCTCATCCTGCCCCTCAACCCCCATTTTTTCCTGGATTTTTTTTTTTTTTTTAGTGTATAAATATCCTCTCTTGTTCCAGTACATTTATAGGACTTACACAAGGAGAGGTCTTGAAACATTTCTGCTCTAATAATCTTCATCTAGAGCGAAAGAATAGGGCAAAAGGTTAGCAAGAAATGTATTGTCTAATATGCAGTGTATAATTACCATAACTTACAAGAACAACAACAGCAAAAAAATGTTCACATTTTGGTGTGATTGATTCAATGCCATCAGAAGTGTAAGGTTACACAAAATAAATGGCTAATTGGGTTAATTTAATAGCTGGTTAAATCTTTCTTTTATTTTGTGCTAAAGTAACATTAAAATGGTGCAGTTTTCAAGTGGTCTTGGAAAACTAAAGTAGAGTTTCTTGATAAAAAAAAATATATAGTGTTCCTACTGCTAGGTTTATGGTGGGAGTTGCTGGCATTTTTCCAGTTCACCGCATGAAAATCTAAGCTGCCTGTATAAGTACAGAATTTAGTGTTGGATCTTAAGGTTTGGGTTGGCATGTTGCCAAAGATGTTATGTATTTAGCTGGGAAAATTGCCTAGAAGTTAATTGAGAGGAAAACACTAATATACATCCTCTACCACCTTTAAAAATGTTATGGATATTCATATATTGCTGATCCTTGATAAGAGATGAGTGTTTACAATAAAGAATTAGTCTAAAATTGGTCAAAAAATTAACTAGACTGGTTTTCAAGCCTCTCCATTCACTACCTTCACAACTAATATTGTTGTTTCCCCTCTCTTTTTAATCGTTTTGGTTACATCAGCCTAAAGCAGGCCAGCAGTGAGCCACAACTGCCTGCAATTGTCTTTGGAGTGCGCAGAGCTGGGGTGCAACAGCTTTGTGCCGCCTCCAAGTGCCAAGTGATAGGAATTCTTCCTTCTGAAGTTCTCCAATGTGACAGCCCCTAAGCTTACAGTGTGTCCTCTTGTCTTATTACCACCACCATCCATTAAGTCCTGAAAGCTCTGACTACAGGCTGGGCATTGAAACTTAAATGGTTTAAGAGAAGCAGATTCTATTTTTCTTGCTATGCAACTACGCGCACTGCACACTATCACTTAGCAGAACATCTCAGGAGCACCAAACTCCTGGAAAAGCCCCATTGCACTGGGTAGTGAGACCTCTGCAACTTGGCTGTTTCTCATATCACCAAAAAAAATTGGATATAGGAGGAAGTTCTTTACAGTGAGGGTGGTAAGACACTGGAACAGGTTGCCCAGGGAGGTTGTGGATGCTTCCTCCCTGGAGGCGTTTAAAGCCAGGCTGGATGAGGCCTTGAGCAGCCTGCTCTAGTGGGAGGTGTCCCTGCCTATGGCAGGGGGTTGGAGCTGGATGATCCTTGAGGTCCGTTCCAACCTAAACCATTCTATGATTCTATGAAACTATGAATCTTTTTCATCTCAATAAGTGAAACTATGTCTTTACATTGTACTGAGCTAGGATGCAACAGCAGACCTTAAGAGGTTAATGATCACATCAGACAATAGGATACCTTTTAGAGTAAGGAGGCTGGGAGGCAAAAGGCAGAAGAAAACAAAATTAGGAACTATGCTGAAATCAAATGAGGAAAAGGCTTTCTTCCAAATGTGACCAGCTGTCTTCTTTTGTACACCCACTGGATGCTCCTGACACATTGGGTTAGAAAAGACATGAGCAAAGTAGAAACAATGACATTTTGCTACTGTATGAATTCCCTCTCCCTTCACTTAATCCTGTTCTTATTGAGGCCTTGTGCTGAAAGCTGATAATTTTGATGGCCCTGAATAAAGCCAGTAGCTTGAATTCCTGCCACCAGCCCCTTTATAATGAATAGGGCTAATGAATGCTAGTAAGTGGTAGGAATCTGTGACCAGCTGCATCAAGGCAGGTAATACAGCTCAGATTTAATTGGGAGCAGGTATTGGAAGGCTGTATTACTTTAATTGGTGAGGGGGTTTTCTAAATGGAAAGGACAAAGTATAATGGACAAATTGTGCTGTACAATAGCACTTAAGCCGGGATTGTACGCATTCGTTAATCTGTTGAGGAATGAGGCAATTCTAAACAATTTTCTCAGTGAAACCAACTCCAGAAAGCTTGTCCCTTTTGTTCTCCCTTGGGAAAATGCAAGATTGAAACAGAAAATACCTTTACCGAGGCAATCATTTGCCACGTGTGGAAAGCGGATACAGCTGTAAACTATGAAAGAGGGATCTTTGTAGTACAATGAAAGATGGAAAAAGAGATAAAGCTGAGCATAAGAGCGGGCTTGTCACTGCATCCAAAGAAGGAATAAAGTGATGACATTTACAGTGACAGATGAGACTGTAAAGAGAACTCAGGACAATTTAGAGAGGGAAATTTGATATTTAAAAGAAAGGGCTCTGATAATTAAAAGTAGCATTGCATTAAACTGTTACGCATGTCATTAGTGACAGAAGGGAAATGATGCCTTTTGAAAAGTTAATGATTCGCACAGACCTGCTCTCGAAACTTTGTATGTAGTAAAGTTCACTTGAACACAGCATACTGTATGCAACACAGCATAAATTTTCTCAGTGTTTCATAGTAGGAAAAAAGAAAGTTATATGATAATATGGAAGGTGTATTGTAAATACCATATGCCAATGTGTGTACAGTGTGGGTGTGTATGTGTAGAATCGTTGTACGCTGGAGGTCCAAGGTAGAGTTGAAAACCCAGTATATATAAATATTGTCAAAAATGCTCATTCTGTGGAATCCTTGGAAAAGGCAGAGTGTCTCTTTCTCAAGGCACAGGTTCACACATTTTATTTTTGCCATGTTTATGTTTAGTTAGATCTGTTCAACCCAGTGTGCCTATGGCAACAGAAGATGGCTTAAAGAGTAACCTCTAAAGGTAGAATGTATTTAAAGTGAAACAACACAGCACATACAGCCAATCTATGTGACTGCTGCAGCTGTAATGGGTTGAGAGAGCATTTGTAACTGAGTTCTAGCAAGGCTTTTGCTCTGGCATACTTCATTACAGGTGGGAAAACAAGAAGGATTGTATGTCCTTTAGAGTTCACGTAGGCTGGGCAGTGGGAGGAGAAAAACAAAACGAAGCTGAAAGTGAGTGTTGAATGGGCTTTCCCAGGATCCCCAGGTGGGTTTCATGTAATGCCTAATGCTGAAAATGAGACAGATTCAGCTTTCTGTACTGGTTGTAAAGGCTGAATTATCTTACACTTACTATTGTTCACAAGTAAAAGTCAATACACAAAGCTGCAGCTTATTGCAGAAATTCCTTGTTAGTGAGAACTATATTGTGTTCCTCAACATTTTTTTTTTTTCATTTTTACAGATAAGGATAGAATCTGGTCTACAGCTCACAAAATATTCATATATATGCACAAGGTAAATTCTAAATTAAAATTGATATGCAAGAGTAACGTTATTAAATTCTAAAAAGGAGCATGAAATTAATATTTATGCATCTGTGTGAAGAAGGATAAAAAGTTGGTGGTTTGTTTTTTTTTCAGAATTCTGCAGCTATCGCTGTGTGAACTGTAGCAAAGTTTTCCTGAAAGTAGATGAGGTATACAATAAAATAATCTATGACAGGAAAACAAAATGTCAGAAAGGACTACCTATGTAATGAGCTATAATTTCCTTAGGTCTCTAAGGAAAAAATAAGATGTTTGAACAGTGACAGACACAGAAGTATGAAGATGGAAAATAGCTTACATTTAAAAATAAAACATTATTTATAGAATCAGAGCACACTCCTTCAAAATCCTAAGAAAATGCACTGATCAATCACTAAGATCAATTTTATGCAATAATCATGTTTATTTGATATGGAGAATATAAAGTAGCTTAATGTCACCTTGTCCTCTGTCACATAACATGTGGTATCCCTGTAAAGCATCTCTATCCCTAACCTTATGACACTAATAAACATTCAGGGAAACTCACCTCACAGATGAAAAAGGAGTTGCTTTCAAAAGCATTCCTGATCTTTATAAATAAACAACAGAGTCACAACGTGCAGTTATTTTAGTAGGCTGCCTGAATGGTTTTAATGAAGCTGGAAAGACAAATTCTATGAAACTGATTGTCCACTCTCACTGAGGCTCAGATAAATATATATAAAAACAATGAAAAAGGTCTTTTTCCTCTTTAACCCAAAAAGAAGTAGCCAAATTTCATTGAAGTTTGAAGTTTGGATAGCTTTCTCTCCCATTTTTGTCTATATCTTATATATAATATATTTATATACGTGTTTGAAAGGAAAAAAACATGACATGATGTTTTGGGAGTTACCTGCCCCTCTCCCCTTTTATGGAATCACTCAGACTAGGCTCAGCCAGCTCTAAGTTAAGGAATTAAACTTTATAGTTACAGCTAAGCACTCTATACAAGCAGATATATTTACAATATATTACAAATATATACAGCTATATACAGAAATATACAAGTTAAAGGTAATACACAAACACAACAGCCCTCTCAGAAATCAGAGTCCCCAGGAGGGTCTCCCAAACACCCTTCCACCTTCTTTCCATCCCTCTACCTTATCCCAGAGAATGCCTTACATGCAAGGTGAGTTTGGAGGATCAGCAAGGGGGATTAGAAGCAGAAGGATTAGTCACACAGAAGAAGCCCAGGGAGAAACACAAACTCTGACAGAGACACACATTCTGTCTTGTCTATGTTCTTGTTTTCATACATCTCAGAAAGCCTATGAGTGAAGTAGACATCACCATTGTTTTCACAGCCTATAATCTTATTTTTCTCATTAAACTATTCCAATTAGCCTCAAGCTAGCACACATGGCTTGAGAGGTGATGAGCCATTGTCCTGGTTTTGCTGGGACAGAATCTCAGGCCAGCCATGGACTGCAGGCCTTCAGCAGCTCTGAATCAGCCAGGAGAGCTGACCCAAGTTGGCCCACAGAAGACCCAGGGAGTCTCTTGGACTTCTCCTCACCCTGGATATTGTGAGTGCTGCATTTTCGTTGGTTGAAGTAAAACTTGATATATCTTATATTTGCAGAGATATTAATTTGACTATTTCATTAAATCCCTTACTCATTTCAGTCAGTGACTCTTCTTTTCATGTTCCCACCTACCTGCTGAGTAGGGCTTATCAGGTGATAGAGTAAATGCTATAGTTTGGCCCCAGATATGGGTTAAACATGGACAGCTTTGATGCTAGTTTTGAGAACAGTAGCCCTATGTGCTTGCTACTGCCACTAGCATTTTATTCTTCAGAGTAGATCCTTGCATTCCCCACATGGCCTAAAGATACCTTAAGGAAAACAAAACCCACTAGTTAATTTAGAAATTGAGAAAGGTCAGAGGCCTGTATTCCTTGGAAATGAAATCATTCAGAGGGCGAACATGTGTCATGTCCTACATTTCCTAGTTAATGTGTATGAATGATGACTTTTAAAAGCCAGTGTCTGTGATCTTTGGAGGTGAAGTTCTCTCTGGCATCAAGCCCTCACAGCAAAGCTGGAGGCCTCTCTATCATGCAAAAAAAGCCCCCACACTGTTTGAGTCTTTAGGCAGCTGCTTTGTAGTAGTGGTAAGGTTGGAAGAGAGGAGGCAGCACTGTTTGCCTCACAAAACCAATTTTACCATGCTGCTCAGTCACCCATGAACCATGGTAGGGTTTCTGGAACACCTATGACCTTTTTGTACAAATTGGTTGCTTACTTATGGTTACTTCTCATGGGGAAAAGTCTGTTAATTAATAAATTATATTGAATATGTTCTTTAAATAACATTCTTCATCAAAACTACTAGGCTGACTGTGGGATTTGATGTAGGTGGAACGGAGAGGAGATATGGCTAGTGGTAACACCACATGGTCTGTATGTTGGAAGAACTGAAGGTCACAGCCTACCACATGTGTGCTTTAATACCTGTTGTATCCTTGTGCAACTATTTTTGGAAAATGGATGGGCTTGACCTTCTCTTTTTGACAGCTACTTCTTAGAAGTCAGACTATTGTCTGCCCCTTCCACTAGTGAGCATGATTTGATGACTGAGAAATTTCTTAGTGCTTGTGTAGCTACAACTTCTGCTGGTGCAGTAGTGGCACCCATGCAGCTTCCATCATCTTGGGTTTGCAAAGGGGAAAAAACCATGGAGAAAACAGAAATCTGTGCCCTAAGCAAGATGCTAGGATCTCTGCTGAGTGAGCCCTGCACTGCAAGAGGAAAGTGTCTGAGGTGATCCTTGATATGACTTGCAGAGCCAGCATCCTCTAGGTGGTCTCCCCAAAGAAATAATGCACTGCATTATCCCTGGGGTAGGATTATTTGCTAATGACCCAGACCACTTCTTTTTATAAAGACATGAAAGAAAGCTTAATGTGGTAAAGTTGTAGGAAAGAGGACTAATAAAATCTGAGAAATCAGATGTGAAAGGACTCTATTGATTATAAATCAGTCTCTGGAATTTATATCCAAGAGTTTTCTCATTGTTGTAGATCTGTGCTATTTTGCATCAGGAATTTCTTGAGATGGCTAGATACCTTTTTTTTGCTTCTTCATATATAACATTAAAGCAAAGGAGAGGTCATGAAGTATTGTACATTAGTTATTTTCTTGTTATTGGCAGAGGTTTCATATTTTCCTGGTTTCATACTTTCAAAATAAAACATAAAATAAAATACATTCAATTTCCTAGGATGGTTTTGGAGAGAAAGAAACAACACCTTTGTTGCTCTGGAAATGATTTTTCTCTGTCTATGCACGTGTTGAAGCCATTTAACTAGATCCAGTGCAACTACGTAAACTTTTCAGATAATGTTATATTCTGTGCTTATTGAAGAATGTAAAAAAATGTAAAGGAGAATTCTATTTTGAGAAGTTGTGATGGTTTGGGTGGTCCCCACCCCCCCACACTGTAGAAATCACCCAGACTAGACCCAGCCAGCTCTGGAAATTTGAATGAAGCTTATATTTACAGCTAGCACAATATACAAGCAGATATTTACAGTATATACAGTTATAGACAGAAATATACAAGGTAAAAAGGTAATACAGACACAACTCCCCTCTCAGAAACCTGAGTCCCCAGGAGGGGCTCTCAACCACCCCTTCACCTTCCCCCTACCCCTCTCAACCTCACTCTAGTCCCAAGGAAGAATGGAGGTTCCACTAGGGCGTTAGGAAGCAAAGTGGATTATTTAAAGAAACAGAGTGTGAGGTTAGAAGAGAGACACAGCTCCAAGCTTGCCAGCAGCAGAAGTGAGACTGCTTAATCTATGTTTTGCTTTTTCCTTCTCATACATCTCATCAAGCCTATGAGCAAAGTAGACATCACCATTGTTTTCCTTCCACAGCCTGTAATCTAGTTCTTCTCACCAAAACATTCTAGCTAGCTTCAAACTAGCACAGAAGACTAGTTATGTCAAAGTGGATGATGGAGCATAAGTAATTGGATTAAAACAAACAAAAAAAAAATTAAAAATGTTTCTGCCTCAGCTCCAACAGGGATAAAACTGAAGAAACTCTGGAGGGGTCAGAGGAGTTACACATAATATTCTTGGAGTTCAAGAAGATCCAGTCAAAAATTTCTACACTGTCAAATTTTGCTTTACTTCAGTGTCTTTACTGGATTTTTTAGGTCTGACACCTATTGGACCCCCCACACTCATTGTGCTTGACCCAAAAAAAGCACACAGTAATGGACATGGAAAGCAGAATGAATTATGCCTAAGTATGCCTGAGCAATTTAAACTAGCAATTTAAACTAGCGAAAGGCTCTGTTTACATGAATGAAAGCTTGTGAGCAGTTTGGCAAGCTCACTACAAACAGTTTGCTGTCAGTGCTAAAAGGAAGGCTCTTAACAATTGACTTTCTTAGTAGATTTCTGCTAGGTCTTCCTTATTCTAATTTTAGCATGTATCTAATTTTGTCTTCTGCTTTGGCTTTAAAATAACTGTACAGTGAAAGTGCAGCTGGTAACACTGATAAAAATACACAAAATTAAAAGCCCTAAGCATTTTAGATTTTTTTTTTTTTAATAGTACTTCCAATAACTGCAGTCTCTTTTTTTATGCTCATTAAGCTTCTTCCCAGAAATAGAGTCATTTCATACATAATACCTTATAAGCAAACAGTGTAGACTTATCCCATTTACTTACAGCTATGACCTTAATAATGTAAAGGCAAAACCAACTTCAGAATCAAAATAAATGAATTGTTGTACCTCTGGAGCCAAAATGCGCAGTGGACACTTTGATTATCCAACATGTCTTTGAATGAGTAGCCACTGCCATGAGAAAGCTAATGAATGGGCTGCCCAGGGAGGTGGTGGAGTCACCGTCCCTGGGGGTGTTCAAGAAAAGCCTGGATGAGGCACTTAGTGCCATGGTCTAGTTGACTGGATAGGGCTGGATGCTACGTTGGACTGGATGATCTTGGAGGTCTCTTTCAACCTGGTTGATTCTATGCTTCTAATGATGTAGGTGAGATTTTATTTACACCACTCTGAGAAGGTTTTACCTATCTGCACTGGTCTAAATTCCCTTAGTTCCTAGCAGGAACTTATTGTTCTGATTCTACTTTCAATTTCCAGTTCCAGTTTAAAAACTTTTTGGCTGGTATAATTTACATCAGTTTCTGCCTGAGCTTTCTGAGCCTAACTGTTGTTGGTTGGTTTTACTCAGGATTTTTGTTTCTTATCATTTATGATAGTTTTCAAAGCCAACAGAACAGTACTTGACATGGACATGGAAGGTGGCCGGGGAGGAGGCAGAAATTGCATCAGAGTGGTTGTGGCAGAGAAGGATGGAAGGGAGAAAGAAAAAGACATATAATAGTCAGCCACATCTAATTTACAGATGCATGAAGGTTTTGGTAAACTGATCCTAGGAAGATTCCTCATGACTTGAAACATAACATGTGAAATCCTGAGCATGGACTGAACATTTCAATAAATATCATCACAGAATTAACTTCAACACTTTCACAGTTCTTTTTCTTGCTGTTTCTTCCAGCGTAGGCTGGGGAGAAAATGTCTTCACGAAACTTTATTAATAGCAGATAATCCTTCTTATTCATTTATGTGTGCCAAAAAAAAAAAGACTGGTATTAAAATATACAATAGATATTGCTTAAATTTTAGTAGACATGGAGATGGTCTGTTGTTTGTGCTGTATTCAGGTATTCTGGAAACAGGAGTATTCACCAATAAGAAATACACTTCTTCAGATGCAATGAGGCAAGGCAATGATCTTGCATCAGGAGTGCCCACTTTTTTATGTGTCCAGCAGACATTCATACCAGGAGAGATACTCACCTGTCAGTGCTGAATCATATCAGAAGACAGTGCCTAGTTGGAATGACAGAGAAGTTCATGCATGCTGTAACAATTTTCTCTGTCTCTTTCTCTTCTCTTTCTCAGTTTTTTTTTTTTTGTTTGTTTGTTTTAGTTGGACTGTTGTTGCCCTGGCATTTTTTTTTTGTTTGGGTTTTTTGTTTTGTTATGTTTTTCTCTATTTCTCTCTCCTCAAGTTCCATTTAGATGTATTTTAAATATGAAAGTTTTCCTGTTCAGAATCTTACATGCTAACTGAGCAGGTACAGCTGGTTGTATTGGAGCTTGCATTGCAGCTGGCCAGCTGCTCGTATTTAGCACCAAATACCAGCTTGTTTCAACTAGTGCTCAATACCTAGTGCTTTACTCTGCTGGAAAGCAGAATGCTATATATTTCAGTGCTCTGTGGTTATATGTTTTGCCTTCCATATTTCTTAAGGAAAAACTCACTGATGTGTTTCTCTGATGTGCTGGTAATCCAAATACCATGTTTGCTGTCAACAAGTCATATGATTCAAGAACCTTTGACTTTATTACTTTATTATTTTTAAGAGGAAGATGAGGAACAGCAACTTTCACATCTTAAAATCATTTATGCCTCTGGGGGACCAGCCATTATCCTGCAGTAGGTATTTCAAGTTGGCAAATCAATAGAGAAGATCAGGGACAAAGATGAAAGACCCAGCTAGTCTTGACCCTTGCCATTTCTTTTCTTTTTTTTAAGTGTCCTTCAGTGTTGATCATGCAAAGAGTTGCGCTTAGGCTTATTTTACCACCAGCCAAGATGGAGAAAACTCATCCTTCTTTTGAACTTATCCTTCTTTTCTCCAAAGGCTTTTTGAAGCAGCTACAGGTTTAGGGTTAATGTTTTGTCTTTCTCTTCCTCAAGACTTTATTCTCTGCCTGAAGAATTTGTGAGAATATTTCTTTTTCCTTATGTTGTAATGGTCATCATGTAATGGCAATAATGACACACCTTGTCCAGTCTTACAGTCCTATAACCAGGAAACTGAGTGTGAGTATGTCCTCATAAAAGCTTTTGTTCTGAAACAGGATAAGTGTGATGATTACTTTGGGAAATAGTGGAGATGGTTTCTTTAATACAGAGACATTCTGCTTTATAGTGTACCATGGAGTGTGAAACCTTGTCAGTGATTAGTATCATGGTGTCACAGTATTACCAAGGTTGGAAGAGACCTCATAGATCATCAAGTCCAACCCTTCACCACAGAGCTCAAGGCTAGACCATGGCACCAAGTGCCACGTACAATCCTGCCACATACAATCTTGCCTTGAACAGCTCCAGGGACGGCGACTCCACCACCTCCCTGGGCAGCCCATTCCAGTAGCCAATGACCCTCTCACTGAAGAACTTTCTCCTCACCTCAAGCCTAAATTTCCCCTGGCGTAGCTTGAGGCTGTGTCCTCTTTTTCTGGTGCTGGCTGCCAGAGAGAAGAGAGCAACCTCCTCCTGGCTACAACCACCCACAGGTTAGGGTGGGAAGGCTTCTCCATATAGAAGCAGACAAAGGCATTCTCTTTGCTGGTCTGCTAAGTAAATTGCAAAAAGTACAATTAATTTTGTAATGAATGAAGGCTACCTCCTATTTTAATTATTGCTTCTGTTGGCCAGCTTTGTTGCAGTTGTCTATATCCAATAGCAAATCAGCAGCATTTTGAATGAGCAAAGGCGAGAACTGTCTAAAATGTAATCGCTGCTTTTCAAAGAGATTAGAATACATTACCCTTTCTGTGACAATCTGAAAAAAAAAAAAAAGTTTTAATGAGAATGATGAAGACCCCAAAACAAAATTTACCAAAAGTTTAGAAAGCACAAAATTGCTGATGACAGCCTAAAGACAGATATTTTAAGTGACTCGTTTATATCTCCTTAAATTTGCCTGATTTTAAAAAGTATCCAACTCTTCGTTGAAAATATAATATCTTGTGAAGTGTCTCCTGTAAACCACTAAATGCTGTGTACTCTGTTCTCCTTCACAAGTCTGAAGTTGTAGGTTGGAGAAGTTGTAGGGGTTTAGATTATTTCAGTCATCAAAAGTACAGTGAGTCCTCAACTTTCAAAATTAACCTGAGTAAAAGATGCATTGATGCTTTATGGGCTTAGTCCTCACACTGTGATTAACATTGAACTCTATTTGGTATTATAAAGGAAAAGACTTTATTGCTTCCAAAATTAATTCCACTGAATTCAGGGCAAGGAAGGTGATTCTCCCCCTTTATTCTACTCTTGTCAGACCCCACCTGGAGTACTGTGTGCAGTTCTGGAGCCCCCAACACAAAAAGGACATGGAACTGCTGGAGCGGGTCCAGAGGAGAGCCACGAAGATGATCAGAGGGCTGGAGCACCTCTGCTATGAGGACAGGCTGAGAGAGTTGGGGCTCTTCAGCCTGGAGAAGAGAAGGCTTTGAGGAGACCTTACAGTGGCTTTCCAGTATCTGAAGGGAGCCTACAGGAAGGCTGGGGAGGGACTATTTACAAGGTCTAGTAATGTCAGGATGAGGGGGAATGGGTTTAAGCTGGAAGAGGGGAGATTTAGACTGGATATTAGGAGGAAGTTCTTTACAGTGAGGGTGGTAAGACACTGGAACAGGTTGCCCAGGGAGGTTGTGGATGCTTCCTCCCTGGAGGCATTTAAGGCCAGGCTGGATGAGGCCTTGAGCAACCTGCTCTAGTGGGAGGTGTCCCTGCCTATGTCAGGGGCTTGGAGCTGGATGATCCTTGAGGTCCCTTCCAACCTAAACCATTCTATGATTCTAGGAAAAAGGAAGCATTTTACCATAATCAGTCCGTTCTCTCCACACGTAATTTCTGAGCAGTAATCAACTCCTAATAATGTAGTATTTGCACATCTTCAATCATGTAAATTTCAACATATGCTATAATGTAACTCATGGAACAGTAAGTCTCCAAAGTATGTTAGTCATAGTTTCTAGATTAATGCTTAGATTAAATCTCTAAATGAGATTTTAACAATCTCTTAGACTCCACATTCTTTATGATTTCTAAAGATCACATTTTATAAGATTTCCACTGCTCTGTAGTCTGCTTCTCAAAAGATTTTAACTGTTCCCTCTCTGTTTGTACCAAGGTTGTACTCTGACTCAGCTATCAGTATGGAAGTAACATGAGATGAATGCCACTGAAGACTTGTGAGTCTCCCATTCAGGAGTGTTTTCTCTGGCTGTCAACAAAATGCCTTCCTCTCATTTTTGAAGATGAGCAGAAAGGATTTGGGCTGTAAAAACAAAAGCCAGGCCACATATTTCTTCATTACAAACAAATGTATACATTTAGTGCAGCAAGATCTGCAGAAGTTAAAGCCTGAAGCAAAGAAATAGTTGTTATTAATTAAGATATGTTAATGGGGATGAGATTTACCTCAGATCCAATAATCTTGAAAAATAACCTTCTGGGAACTGCCTCAGTTTTGGAAACTTATGCCCAAATTGCAATCAGTCCTGTTGCAGCTGCTTGTTTGAGGAAGTGTCTGAGTAAAACATTAGTGGCCATCCTTTGATAGATCCATATTCTAATGCTTGATCTTTCATAAGCTTGTGAGTACTGTCCATAGACCTTGTAATGTGCAATTAACTGCTTATGCTAGCAGTGATACTTGGTGACACTGCTTAGTGATACTTGGTGATACTGCTTACTGATACTGGAAGACAACTCTTGACAAACACTGTGAAAACAAATCAAAGTAAAATTGTGGTTGCTCTGGGTATTTGCAAGGCCATTGCTCTTTTTTCGGGGGGGGGAGGGGATAGGGGTTTTGGGTTTGGGTTTTTTTTTTTGGTTGGTTGGTTTTAACTTTGTTTATCTTTGCGTGTACTTCCTAATGGAAATCTGTGTAACTACTTATATTTATATTTCTGTGTTCATTTTTGGTTAATTCAAGGGTTAAGTGTTTTATAAATTCAGCTTGGTGACCTTTGTTTCTTAGTGAAATTCCTTGAAAAAAAAACACAAACAACCCCTTATCATGTTTGAATATCACGAGTATCACCTCTTCAGTTTTACTGTTACAGAAGACCTCTTAATGCAAGTATCTTATCACCTCTGAAATGTAGTTACAGCATTGGAGAATGTGGAGGCAGCATTGTCCCATTGAAGAATGAAAGCATCTAGATCATTGTTTTAGTTCACTGCTTTACACTTAAAGAATAGCCCTTACTGACACTTCACACCTTTGTTCCCTCACATATAAGACTGAAATAAGGAACGTGGGGTTTTGTTTGGTTGGTTGGGTTGGGTTGTTTCAGATTTTGCTTTTACAATGATTCCTTCTTTAGTACTTGTGCTGAGTTCACATAATTTTTTCTTTGTGATGGGAAGTTTGCTGACCAATTTTGTAACTTGCTGTTGATTCCATTGACCAAAGACTTGTACTAATAATGTCATATGAACTTCATCTTTAGATAGCAGGAGAAGTTTCAAAGCAGAAACTGTTATGCTAGTAAAGCATATTTACTTGTGATAAGTACTTTATGATCTGAGAATAGTCAGGGACTGAATCGTTGAGCATGGTAGTGTTACTGTTTAGGAGGTAAAACTGATCTTTAACAAAATAGTTTGCATTATCAGTTGCTTTACTGTCAACCTTCTATCTCTCTTCATCAAGAAATGAAGTCCTTGGAAAATGAATAGACAAAACAAATGTCTGTTGTACAGCAAAATGTTCTTTAATTTACTTCCTTTTGTTTAAAATTGATGTCTGTTTAGCACATTGGTTTAAAGCAGTTGACATGACAGATTGAAAACTTAAAATGTAGCATGAATAATACACAGTAAATTTATGTTGGGATGTTTTTATTCACTAGGGAGCCCTGAATAAGTTAGCAGTACTTGCAGCCACAACTTGTATACAGGGAAATAATTTGTATTTATTCCATTCTTCATAGGAGCCGATGTGTGCATTTGTGTGTATATATATATACACACACATGTATGTATGTATAAACCTGTATACATACATCTATAATGTATCTATGTATATGTATATAGTTAGCTGAGATTCACACACAAGCACAATGCAGGCAGTTTATTAACAGTTTGCATATCATCCCTAAATGGAGCTCACTGCAATTTAAGATGTGCCCTGCTAGGAGCTAATGAGCAAACTCCTGCCTAATATTGACAATTAATCAGGCATAAAAGCATCTAGGATCAGGACCCATTGCCAAGCATAGAAGACTCATACAGACTTCAATGAAACATGATATGTGAACAAATTTGTCTAATTGTATATCAGTCCTATGAACAAATTCCCACAAAAAACACTTAATTACCTACAGTACAGAAGCAATGCAGCCTCAGAATCTGTTAGTGGCTTTTTTGTCTGTTGTAAAGCATTTACCGTAACTAATAAATTGAAGGAAGTATTATTATGCTTTCTTGCCAATGTTCCTGTTTTAATTGGTCTTGTATATTTGATCTAATATCTGTGCATTGGCTAGAGTAACCAAGTAATGGTTACAGTATAAAAAGTGATCCTTATTGACTAAATATTTGTCTTCTGATGGGGTGGGAAGATTTGCTCTCAACCCAAAAAGTAATCTCAGAAGTCCCAAAAACAGTGCAATGAAAGGGCCATCCATTCTATCTCCATCCAGAGAATAAAAAGCATTATTACTAACACAGAAAACATGAAAGCATGTACTTGCTCAGGTTCTATGAACTTCATATTGAAAATATATCTGATGCACAATTTTTGCTTCTACAGTAAAAACTATGTATCCCTTTCTAGTTTAAAATCACAGTAGAGATTTTTTTTGGGGGGGGGGACATCAATAGAAAGCCTGTTATGACATAGAAGAGAAAATCACTTCAAAAAGTATTGCGGTTACTCACTACAGAAGAATGATTTGTGCAAAGAGAAGATTCTTTGGCCTTGAGACACACAGAAGTAAATTGGATAGTTTTCCTAAGAAGCATTCTTGTTGAACTGTTTTTCTTTTCAATTTCAGTTGACAATATGGATCTGTAGTGTATTGTTGGATCTGCTGTATGATAACATAACAAAGCCTGTGTTCTGCTCTCAGTGGTGCTATTTATACATCGTAGCATTTTTCAAAGCACCACTTCAGTGTTCTTCCACTGGTTTTTATAAAAGACAAGATAACCTGCCCCAAACCAGATCTATAAATAAATAAAAGCATCTATTAACCAGACACAAGTCTGGATGTTTTGGTGATGCTAAGGCCCTTCTTTCAGTTTATTTAGAGATTCTGCATCATGCAAATGATGTAATATGAGCCAGAGTCCACCACTTAAAATCAGAGAAGGCATGAGCTGTGCAAGTATTTTTCTTTAGTCTAATACTTTGAATGGACAGCAATGACTGTCTCTGGAATTGGAATGATGATCAACTAGATGTAGCTGTCATACAAAAATCACCCCAACAGTGAGGGCACAAGATGCAGTCTCAAGTGGAAGGCAAGAGCAGTGAAGGAAGCAGGCTAAGCATCTACTAATTTTTATTTGAAGATGTCTCATGGTAAGAAAACTCAGTATCACTGCTGAGCTTTCATACTGAAGTGTATCTTCATGTGGTCTTTGAGAGAGATTCTTCTGTCCTGGATGCCAATCAGTTGTGCTCAGCCAGAAGCTGAAGTGACACTTACTCGTTGCTGGAAATCAGAGAAAGAAGCAGGGATTTATGCTAGGCAACAGCACAAGTAATAAGTCATCCTTAGGCAGCAAAGAAAAGGAGCAAAAAGAGTGTTCAAAAATTTAACACTGACGTATATTGCAATACACAGGTCACTAAAAATAGAAGACTAATCAGAATTTTCCCCTGTGCTCAGAATTTACACTTTCATGGACAGCACTGAACAGTTTGGCAGTGGCCAACTTTAAATATTAACAATTTTGACTGAGTGGTGTGTCTCTGTATGTGTGCACCTCAGCTAAAAATCAAAAAGAAATCTGATGGCTTCTTAAATGCTGAATTTTTCTAATGGTTACAGTATATAGTGGCATTGATGTGCACAAGCCTTTTGGGCCTGGTGAGATCCACACAAGGGTCCCGAGGGAGCTGCCAAATGAAATTGCTAAACCACTGTCCATCATATTTGAAAGGTCATGGCACACTGGTGGGGTTTCTGCTGACTGGAAAAGGGCAAATACAATGTCCATCTTCAAGAAGGGAAAAAAGGATGACCCTGGGAATTACAGAGCAGTCAGTCTCACCTCTGTGTCTGACAAGATCATGGAGCAGATCCTCCTGAAGGCTCCATTAAGGCAAATGGAAAACAAAGCAGAGGTGATTGGTGATAACCATCAATGGCTTCACCAAGGGCAAATCATGCCTGACCAATTTAATGGCTTTTTATGATGAAGTCACAGCAGCAGTGGTCAAGGGAAAGGCAACTGACATCATCTACCTGGACCTGCATAAGGCATTTGAATCTGTCCCACATGACATCCTGGTTACCAAACTGGAAAAACACAGACCTGATGGGTGGAGCACTGCTGGATAAGGAATTGGCTGGATGGTGACATGCAGAGAGTGGTGATCAATGGCACAATGTCCACCTGGAGACCGGTGACAAGTGGTATCCCTGAGGGGTCAGTGCTGGGACCAGTGCTGTTTAACATCTTTGTCAGTGATAAGGACAGAAGAATCAAGTGCACCTTCAGCAAGTTTGCAGATGACACCAAGCTGTGTGACATAGTCAACTTACTAGAGGGAAGAGATGCCATCCAGAGGGACCTGGACAGGCTAGAGAGGTGGGCCCAGGTCAACCTCATGAAATGCAACAAGGCCAAGTGTAAGGTCCTGCACCTGGGTCGGCATCCTAATGGAAAGGGACCTGGGGGTCTGGGTTGATGAAAATCTCAATGTGAGCCAGCAGCATACACATGCACAGCCCAGACAGCAACCATGTCTTGGGCTGCATCAAGAGAAGTGTGGCCAGTAGGGCAAGGGAGGGGATTCTTCCCTTTTGCTCCTGAAAAGATAGTCCTCAATACAAAGTAAAAGTTAAAAATATTTAGCAATCAAAACTACATTTTGACATTTAGTGTTTGTTTGGTTTTGTGTTTTTTTGTTTGGAGTTTTTTGTTTATTTGGGGTTTTCTTGGTTAGTTGGTTGGTTTGGTTTGGTTGGTTTTGGAAGGCAACTATTTGTTGAAAAAAATAATTTAAAAAAAAAATCAGGGAAGCAGTCTTTATGTCAGAACTCTTTGTTTCGTGATATATTTGTCAACTGGAGTTAGACTGAGCTGTGTGCCTGGCTTCCACGTTTTGTCAATTGTCATGAAGACTGATCTAGAATTGCAAATGAAAGCTGGAGACAGAGAGAGAGAGAGAGAGTGCCTGCCTACACCTGCCAGCAGCTTTAGGACAGCTCTAAACCTAGGACAACTGTTGAGTCATCTTCTGCATTCTGATTTTGCCTGCATGCACCAGTGACACTCAGCATGCTCATGTTACTTTTCCATCTAGTAATGATTAATGTAAGGTACAAATGTTCGTATTAATTTTCCCTTGAAGAAAAAAATGTACTAGCATCTAATTAAAGCATTTACCAACACACTAAATCTCATTTTAAGGCAACAAAAAACAAGCCATGAAGGTAAAGCACAGGTGAAGTGGTAAAATGTTGAGATAGCTACAGTCTGAAGGATGCCAAAGATCTTGGACTTTCAAATGGAAAATAATTTTCCTCCAGACTAGTGAGCTTTTTTTAGAGAATATACTGTAGTGAAACACTGTTATCCAAGAAATATGTCTGTACCTCTCGAAATCTTTGAAGTACAATCCTAACTGGGAAGTTATAATAAAAATGGAAGTAGTCATGGGGTTAGAAACAAAGTTCTTTATTGTGTTTCAATATGGTTAAAATGTAGCAAAAATTAAGTGTAACAAAACTGATTAACCTTCAATGTAGAAGGAGGATTTAGAAGGAAATCTTGATTCTGAAGACTATTCTTTTGAGCTCAAGCTGTAGTACTCAGCCTTCAATGGCACTGCATGTGTTTAGTGTTATGTGCTATTTTACTTTGAATAGCATGCACCTTCTTAGGATACGGCAACTGCAGAAGAAGAAACTTAGTTACATTCCCGACATTATCACAAACCACTAAAAATTTCTCAGAAACAGTTATGAAGTTCCCACATTTCAGAAGTTTCATAAATTCAGAAGACGGCTGAAAACCGGAGTGGTCCTGTTTGGATAAATAGCCAAAAGTGTAAATGCTAGAAGTAAAGTATAGGAATAAAGGACTAAACCACGCAGAATGAAGCTACAGACTAGAAATTATGACAAGTTTGTAAAGATACATTCTATCTTTTGTTTGACCAGCTGCTAAAACTTCATAGTAACAAGGTCATAATTAAAGTGAAAAAGTAGATTTCACTAATACCTTTTGCCTTAGCAAATGACACTTAGAAGATAGTAAGAGAAGCAATCTGCTCTATCATTCATTGCAGTAAAATGCGATTTTCTGCTCCCAACTTAGAATTATCAAGGAATGTATTAGAAGTCTGAAGAATGTCATTTGTCACTACATAGCTGCCTTTTCATATGATAAATAACTTTTTAAAAATTTATATAAGTTATGCTTGTAAATATCCTTTAAATCATCTTCACATATTCCGTCCCTATACTGAAGATAAAGGAGAAAGGTGATTTTGATATTTTCTTGCTTTTAAATGTCATACAGGAAAATGTGTATTTATTTCGTGGTTCAAACACGTATAAGCTTTACAGTTTCCTTTAATGAGGATATTAAAAGCAAAAATGACATGTCTGTGCAGTGTCGCTGCCACAGAAGTAAAAAAAAAGGCAAAGAGTACAAAATTTAATACTTCTGCCAGTGCTAACTGGAGTATTTTGGTAATTTGGATAAGATAGTTGGTAATTTTTAGTGTAGCAGTGCTGTGGCTTAAAGGCAAATGGGTCCCATGGTGTGCCCAGGTGATTTATAGGAACCACCGCTCCAAGTAAATGTTGAGAGGGTGTAACTTCCGTGTGCAAGGTGAACTTCTGATGAATTAAATTACAGATCCCAATGCACAGAGCCCACCTGAATTTGCCAACCACTGGAAGTGGGTGACGAAGTGGAAAATAGGTCAGCAAGATCCCAAGGCAACAGGGAGAAGAGCCAGAGTAAGAAAATAAGGACCCCTTGGAGCTGTCCAGTGAAGTGTTTCTTCCCCACCAAACCCAATAACGTAAACATGAATCTGGATTTTGTTGAATATTTATTGGGAAGAGTGTTTGATAATGTGATATGGGTTTTATTTTCTTTGGAAAATTGCAGTTGACTAGAATTAATTACACTCAAAATGACACAGACTCAACTTTAATTGAAGGAGTGCTGAACAGCATTTAACAATTGCAGAAGATTCAATCATATGCATTCAATGCATCCATATCTCACCCCACTGTAACAGAAGCTATGTTTGAATCATTCCTTATGAAAATATGGGGAAAGCAAATAGGGTTTTTTTTTTTAATAAGATTTCCTTAAGTAAGAATAGAAATTCCTACAATTCATCATTTCTTGAAGTAACTATCCATGTCCTTGATTTGTCTTTGGTAACGCAGATTATAAATTTAAAGTTTCTGAGTTCAGTTGTTCAACAAGTCTTAACAAAACACATAGGTGGGGAATAGAGAGAATCTGTTTTATTTCCCTCTGATTCTATCCGTTCATAAATGGCTGCAGCAACCTTCCTTGATCCCTCATTGGAAATATAAATCATTTTTGGTCAGGAAGAAATAATCTGAAATTCCATATCCTGAGGAGTTGATCAAGAAAATTCAGAACAACTGAAATAGGTGATAAAACCAGCATTTCCCAAGTCTTCCAGAACTAGTGGGGGGGGGAAAAATCTGTGTGTATATTAAAAAGAAAAAAAAATACAAAAACTTATCCAAATAACCATGTCAAATATAATTTCTCATTAGCCTTATATAGGTAGGAATGTTTAGCAACACTAAACAATATGGTATTCAAAATATAGAACATCTAGTTTAATGCAGATTAATTTTTAACAAGAATTCCTATGCAGTAGGCAGATAGTTCCCACATTCCATTGTGATTGACAAGCCTGACATATGGAATAGTTCACAAATTCCCAGGTGACTGACAGATGGAGAATAGAAAGGCGGATAAAGTTGCCTAGAGAGCTGAGGACGATTTCATATTCAGCGGTTTTGATCAAAAGGATTCCAGATCTCACACTAAATTTAGCACCGCTGGCAATTAGTGCATGATTTATTCAGTCCTTTCATTTGCTGGTTGACAAATGGAAAACAAGCACAAAATTAAAAATAAGTTTATTTCCAGCATTTCGGATATTTAAAATGTGTGTGTCTTTGTTTGCACATAAATTAACATGAGATGAATTTATAGTGAGATTAAATCTGAAATGGAGATGCAAGCAATAAATAAGAGCTTTTTTATGTATCTTTCAGGCAGAACAGGTGTTTGAATTAAGAAATACTAATATGTTTAGCAGCATGACTCCACCTTTAGCATTAGGGAGTTGATGCTTCCCTAAATTTAGAATAATCTTTCCACAATTTAAGATTCTTTCATAAGCTTCCAGCATGGATGACCATCTGTAAGTCGATACTAATGCTTTTTAGACCAATAATAATAAAGAAAATCTATCCCCATGTTTTCTGAACACAATTGAAGAATTGCATTTTTTCCTACTGATGTGTCTGCATAATTCTTACAAGTGGCAGTTAAACACAAACACAGAGTATGGGAAGCTTCCCAGGAGTAGATAGCATCACTCTTATCAAAAATGTAGAAGGAACTCTTCAGATCTATGAGTTAAAATTGTTAAAAGTAAAATTCCCATTTCTCCTCCATTTTACTCATTTTGGGGTGAAGCGCTGTTCACTCCAAAATAATTAATCCATATGAAATACTTGGACAGGATAAGACAATATCCCATCCAAACATGAGAAGCACAGCACAGTACTCCTGGAGGAATCTACAAGTCAGAAAATTTCAGGAGCATGCTTTCAACGCAGAAAACAAGGAAGAATGATTTTAAATATTCATTTCTAAATCTAATCCTGAATTTAGTGTGAGCTTCTTCTCACCTTCTGAGGGATAATGTAGGCAATGCAAAACACTGGGTTTATCTTTTAAACACCTAGGTATGATTCTGAATGGCTTGTGGAAAATACTATAATTTTCGACCTGTAGGGTTGTGTAAGACTCAAAGTCTACAAAAGGTTGTAAGACTCTTAAGTCTATAAAAGGTTTTCTTTCACTAAATAAATAAAAGGGAAAATGTTTTCTTTCACTAAATAAAAGGGAAAAGAAAAAGGAAAAAAAAAGTATTAAGATTATTTGAATAGAAAAAAAATGTCACTGCTCTTAGTGGAAGGGTGGACACTACTGTTGTGGTTTTGATCATTTGATGATAAATGTTTTAAATTCTGAGAGACAGAGAGAGGAGATTGTCAGGAACTTGGAATAAAACCTGCCTGCCACCCTTTAAAATTATTATCTGCTTCCAACTGTTTTTTGGTTGGTTGGGTTGGGTTGTTTTTGTGTTGGTTTTGGTTTGGTTTGGGTATTTTGTGGCTTCAGAAAGTTGGAGATAATGACAAACAGGCAGAGATGAAGAGCAGCAGTAGTTAAACATATCTTATTAGAAAGAAATGTATATTTCCAAAGTCTGCATGAAGATTCAAACCAATTTCTAGCTCGTGGTCAAGGGGTTATCATAACACTAGCACAGCACAGCACAGCCTGAGGAGCACAGCATGCTTCATGCTTCACCGTACTCTGTTTCCCCTTTCACAAGACCCTGTGGCTTTGCCATTTTCTCCTGCTCTGTATATCTTTGTCTTGCTTCCAGCAGCAACTCAAAGTAGTTCCCAGACAAGCAGCCTCAGAACAGTCATGGATTTATTTTCTTTTATGAAACTCCCCTCCTGTACTAAAGTAAAATAAAATCATTGTCTTGCTATAAATGTAAGTCCCCTCAGACTTCCCTGCACCTCTCGAAGACAATAATGACACCTCCCAGCTCCTTCCCTTCCTTTATACTTCATCTTACATCTAAGAGGAAAAACAAAACAAAACTAAACAACTGTTGCATTTCCAGTATCTACAGATGTGTGCTCTGGATGGCAACATTTGGGTGAATGTGTAGACTATCCATATTTCTTGGAGGAAGGAATGGGGAAGGAAAGAAGATCTCACTGAGGAAATAGGTATGCTGGATTATCCCTTGTGAGTCTAGGAAGACAGACTCTGTGTCTGCTCAAGTTGTTACATGGTTTCCTCTGTCTTCTCCAAATCCTGAAAGATGAGTATTTGATTCACTGAATCACTGGGATTTACATGTATCTAAAACTTTTACTTGGTCCAGATTAGTTGTCTCCTCCTTAGGGATGGAAGAGAAGGCAGCCAGACTGGAAAGGGAAGCTCTATGCGCTTGCAAAAGTCTTCTGGGAGCACAAAAAACTGGAAAAACTTTCCCATGTAGGATTGGTAGAGAGCAAGGCTGTGCCATTGTTCTTTCCTCCAGTAAGTCTGAGCACCAAGTGCTACCCTCTTTCAAAACAGGGCAGACTTTCTGCTTTCATGGGCACAGTCAGGAAGTCACCACTGTGTAAGAGGCTCTGAGTGAGCTATCACTCATTCTGATTTTTTCTAGACACGCCTGTTTTGCTCATTTCAGGTTTTTTATGTGTCCTTCTTAGTTTTTTTCTCTCTGACAGACAGGATGGCTATGCTTAGTGGTCTCTGTTAAGGCAACATCTCCTTCCATTTGTAGCTACACAGACTAAAGACATACATTTGAAATGTAATGTGAAATTTGGTAAATTCAAATTATATCAGGAAGGTTGGATCAAGTCCAGACAATGGATTTTTTATGCTTCTGTCCCCTGGTTACCAGTGCTTCAAAGTTCTTCATTATTCTGTGCTATTATTGCTAGCTTTGTACAAATACGATAGGAAGGGAGCTTTGCTGAACTGGAAACAGAGTAAATCCAATGCTAAACAGGTTCATCCCTTCTTTGTTGCCACCATCACTGCAAGTGGTTTCAGTGGCACTAAGGAGTTCCTAGCATTCACATCAAGGTATTTTTTTTCTCCATATTCTTCACAAAGCAGATTTTAAACTGACCTATCTTGCTCTCCTTTTGCTGGTGAAGCCCTGCGTAACTACCGAGAGCATGTTCAGACCAGAGCTAGCTGAGTACTCATAAAGGATTAAAGAGTAAAGACATTTATTTTTTTTTTGTCTCCTTGTGAATTACTTCACACTACTGATTACTGATAGTGAATCCTTCCATTTTTCCTGTATAGTTTAAATAATTCATTTGGTGAATTTACTACACTTAGAGTTTTCACATGATACTGTTTCTTCACCGCGACTGGATGACTAGATTTTCAAATAGGACACTAGGAGAGTATCAAAGAGTGTGACTCCACTGGTAGCAAAAAAATCAGATTTGAGTCACATCTTCATGAATCTGTCTTTCATTATTTGACCAGCTGGAGTTTATATCCATCACTATTTTAGCCTCTGCTGATTTTTTACTTCATCATGTTTTGCTTAAATTCAAGAATCTACTTTCTGGGCCAGATTCTGCTTTCAATTATGTTAGTGTAAATCTAGAAGAACCTCACTGAAAGCCAGTGAAGTTATTTTTATTTATTCCAGGGTAAAACAAAATGGAGTCTGACCCCTCTGCATGTGCTGCTAGGTCCCTTACATTCATCTTTACAATCTCTCTATTTGTTTACAGACACTTTATAATTTTCCCCAGGAGCCCTTATCACTTGCTCCATGTGTGTTGTAAGGAAGGAGAGAAGGGTTCTTGCCTGATATTTTTCTCTTAGCCCTTTTATTTTTCTCTCCAGACACTATATTATGTGTTTAACTACTTAATATTATTTCCTCCCTGTCCACCCATCTGTTTATTTTAGTTGCTTCTTCCTCTTGGCTGGCTTCTGTATAGACTCTCCCCATATGCCTGCTAGGAATGTGAATGAATAAGATTAACAAGCATTGAAATGCACAAATAAGATCCTGTTTCAGGATCTGTGTATTATAGATATTTTAGACTGCATCTGTTTCTTTGCACTTAGGTGTGCAGATGAGAGCTAGGCCACACGATGAGACAATGTCTTCTTGTAATTGATGAGTAAGTCTTGTGAAGTGATCCTTTCTGTCCAATAACTGCCTTCATCCATTGTGGCAAGTCAGTGGCTAAGAGCTCTGGAGAGAAGCATGTGCTGTGCATTTGTATCTGTGCTGCAGATACACAGATCAGAGTCCTGCCAAAGCCTCTGTAAGTGTCACATCTTACATGGGTGTTGCAACTTCCTCTGCCTCTGCACAAGCCCTACTGCTGTTGAATTCTTCCAGAGCTCTGCTAGCTTTTACACATATAATTTAATCCAGTGTTACTTCTCTGCATGAAAATACCCTGTGGAGTCTCACTTACAGAAATCTTCCTGTCGTATCAGAGTTTGCAGCAGCATGCCATAGACATTATGAGCTGAGATGAAGCAACAGGTCGAGAGAGTTGAGAAATTAAGACTGTGGGAAAGAGATGGCAAAATGAAGGCTATCAAAGACAAGTGTATTGAGTTTTGGGACCGGGAACAGATATCAGCTAAGTTACTGAGAACAAATTCTGAATCCGTGTACCGAACGCCCAGCTTGAGTCATCTTAAGGCTGATTTTCAGAAAACTGTTTATCTGGTTTCCTGTAGAATTCTTCTCAGCTGTGGATAATAGCAACACACAATCTATCCCAAAGAAAGGTTTCTGCCAGGTAAGGGGTGCTTCAGCTCCCAGACCAGGTGGCTTGTTTCTGCGTTAGTAGTCAGCAGATATCTTCTACTCAGGACATTTTACCCTTGGAAATGATAGCAGCTGTCTTTCATACATGTTAAACTTTTCCTTAACTGGTAGAATATGCATGGAGCACCATACATGTTAAACTTTTCCTTAACTGGTAGAATATGCATGGAGCACATGGACATAATATTTATTTTTCATTTTGGACCAAAAAAAAAAAAAAATTAAAGAGTATTCATTTTCACTTGACTTGGAAAAAATCTAAATTTTTAACAAGTGCTGTCTTAAATGATCAATTTCTTGCTCACTGTTGATAATACTACAAAACTCTTGCTACAATTTATTTTCAGTGGTTATTAATTTGTATTTTCATAGTAAATTCATTTGGCTTTGTTTACATCTTCTTTGTGCTTGAACTCTGTCAGTTTGGTTTTCTCTTACCAGACCACTGTTTATGGAAAAATACCTTTAAAATCAGTCACTGCAGATTGCTTACACTGGGAAGCTCAAGCACAAGGGCCGCATCCATCCAACAGCAACACAGAAATGGTGCCAGCCAGCTCGTGACTGCTCACTATTTGACTCTACAACTTAAACAGAAAACCGAAGACATAAATGATTGGCTATGTTTGAGGGGACAGTAGGTATATTTCATAAATGTAAAAGGAGGTAACTACTAAAAAATGCTATTTTCCTGAAATTAATAGGAAGCTAAATTAATTAAACATAATATTTACCTATGAATAAGCCCTATGTGTTGATCAAATTCCAGAATATACCCAGGGATAATTTAGCAAAAAAACACCAGACTGTAGTAGGACCTCAATTCTCCAGCTACATATGAATAGGTGCACAGCTCCATTGACAGGGCTCCCAGTCTGCCACACAGTATGGACCTTTGTAAAGAAAACTTGTGTGCATCTGAATATGTGTAACTAGTTACACATTTGAAACCCAGATTTTCTAATTACTAATAAAGTCAGAGCTAAATGCTTGGTGATAAGATGCTGAAATTCAGACTAAGAAATCTGAAAACATATGGTAAGATTTGGGTGAAATCCAATGAAATAAAGTAATAGAATTTTGTACAGAGGCCACAGAAGGGAAATGGAAAATGTGCAATTATAAATTAATGTATAGCCAAGGGTTACATGTCCTATCCAGCAACATATACACTAGAAAGAAAAAAGGTCAATGTGGGTAAATAAAGATGTGAAAAATAACTAAAGAGTTGAGACACAGGCATATGTGCGATATAAAACATCCCTGTAGGAGAGAGATCTGGAAGTATTAGGGAATAAATTTCACCAAAAAATTATGAGGAAAGCAAAGGTGAAAAAAGAAGTTGAGATCACAGAAAACTTCAGATATATATTAAGGCATTTTTCAAGTGTCTAAGTAACGGGAGGTCAGTGAAGGAGACGGCAGCACCTCAAAGAGAATAGAAGGATAATTTATTGAGAGGTAGACGCTTCAGAAGAATTAAATGTTTCTTTGATTTATTGTTCATAAAAGGAATGGGGGACATATGCCAAGAATAGACAAATACCAAAGGAAAACAGAATCATGCCAGAATAAAAAAAAAAAGAAATCCCCCAAATCTGATAACTTTGGCACAGACTCTCAGCTGGTAAAAATCTGCCAGGTTCCTTCACCCTCAGTAGAGCCAGTCAACCTATTAATGTGGTTAGCAAAGATTTGTTGCAGTATTTCCCAGAGGTACTCATAATAGCTTAGAGAACTACCCAAATCTTCTCATATTTCGATATTTTTTGATTCTTTGTTTTCAGCAGTTTAGCTAAGAGCTTGTTACATGGTCTTCAGAATAGACTTTCTATACCTTAATCTATTCACTCCATAACTTTTGTGTAACTTGAGGATGCTGTCTACAGGTTCGATGTGTATTGCTTCCTATCATAGCTCTGTTGATAAGAGAAGTAACATACAAATAGAAAAAAAGCAGTCATACTTACTTCAGACTGTGGATTCACAAAAAAGGAGAGACCATTTTGGCCAGCAACAGTATATATGATTTATGGGGTACAGAATATGTTTTCCTTCTGGCGTTTTCAGAGCGGGGTTTGACTGTGCAAGCCTGAGAGTTAGATAGTGTAACACTTCAGCTGTGAGCAGTGAGACGTGCGACAGTGGAGGAGAGTTAGAAGTTCTGCAAAAGAAGACTCCTGTGTGAATGTAACAAAATTTGGTAGCACATTTAATGAGTCATCATACTGACTCGTAAGACTTTGGGATTCCATAGCTTGTCAGGATCAGATGTACTTGAGTACTCCCTGGGAATCCAAAGGCAGAGTAGTCCTAACATAACGTTTTGTGTATGTAGTGCCATGTGTGCACTGGAAAGTGTCTTGTCTTCTTTTTCTTCCATCAGTCCTGCTGCTAATGCTAGATGGAAATGAATCTTTCTTCTTGTGACCAAAATCCTGAGATTTTTTTCTGCTTTACTTTGACATAATTTCCATAAAGCTCTAAAATTAGCCTGTCACTGGAACATTATAGTGCTTATTTCTACATTTTCTTTTTTATTGTTTGGGTGCATTGACTTAAGCAAAATATTTCAACTGAGTGCTAATGATTACAATCCTGCTGCCAGTGACATGTTACTGCCACATGGGGCTCTATGGAATAACACTTTACATTGACACCTAGGTCAGGACTTCAGAGCTGTGTTCACTGGGTAGAGCTCAGGAGGAGGCACCTGAGCAGGAAGAAGTGGGGGGGGGGGTCCTAGAAACTTAACATGCTTGCTTCCAACTCTGTTTTCCTGCTTTTAAGTACTCATCAGGAAGACAGGAAAAGAGGTACCTTGCTTGTTTCTGTTTAATAATATTTTTTTTTTAGTGCTATGAGCCTGTAAACAGAGTGAGAAGAAAAAAAGTATGTTCTGCAGGTGAGGCATAGCCATGAACAAAATGGAAATCTACAAGCCAAATTTTTTGTGAAAACATTTTAATCGTTTCCACACAGCTCTAAAATTAGCCCTGCTGACAGAAAACTAAACTTAGTTAATGTATTTGTAGCTGTGAGGTGTGCTGATTTATTTATGAACAGTGAATATTTTATAGAGTTGAATGAGTACTGCAAAAAAAAAAAAAAAAGAAAAAGGAGATGCATATTCACTTCATTTTTAGAAATGAGTTGTTGTGTTTATGCCTCTTCTATGATCACTTTCTATGAACCTTCTAGTGATTAAAATGCAGTTCTCTTGAGCTCCTGCAAAATGTACTTGTCTGAAGGTGTTCAAGGATAGAGAATATAAAAGTCAATCCAAATGAATCACACAAAGACCTGACCACATCTGTTGCAGTTAATATAAAACTGCATACAAATATATAATCAGAAGATTTGGAAACATATTTCTTCCCCTCTACTCAGCACTGGTCAGGCCACACTTCGAGTATTGTGTCCAGTTCTGGGCCCCTCAATTCAAGAGAGACATTGAGGTGCTGGAACAAGTCCAGAGAAGGGCAACAAAGCTGGTGAGGGGCCTGGAACACAAACCCTATGAGGAGAGGCTGAGGGAGCTGGGAGTGTTTAGGCTGGAGAAGAGGAGACTCAGGGCAGACCTCATTGCTGTCTACAACTACCTGAAGGGAGGTTGTAGCCAGGTGGGGGTTGGTCTCTTCTCCCAGACAACCAGCAACAGAACAAGGGGACACAGCCTCAAGTTGTGCCGGGGGAAGTATAGGCTGGATGTTAGGAGGAAGTTCTTCCCAGAGAGAGTGATTGGCATTGGAATGGGCTGCCCAGGGAGGTGATGGAGTCACTGTCCCTGAAGGTGTTCAAGAAAAGCCTGGATGAGGCATTTAGTGCCGTGGTCTAGTTGACTGGATAGGGCTGGGTGCTAGGTTGGACTGGATGATCTTGGAGGTCTCTTCCAACCTGGTTGGTTCTATGATTCTGTTTTTCAGTAAGGCAGGGTTTATTTCTTAAGATTTCAAAAACCTCAAGAAAAAAAAGATCAGTAGCTTTAAAATAGTCTAGTTTAGCACTTTCACACAGGTTCGCTTTTCTAAACTTCAAAATTACTTCCCATGTAGAAATATATTTTTCGCATATTGCCTAAATCTGTCACACCTTGGAAGCAAACTAAATATCCTGACTGTCCCAAAAGAATTATTTTTACAAAAGCTATTTTGTATTATATCATTAAAAAAATCAAAATCAAAACCAAAAATCAGCCTGTTCTCCCAAAAATTTCAGATATTTCAATTCTTTATTGATTATATTCTGTTATCACTTGTACACTTTCCAGGGGGAAAAAAAGGGGAGGGGAAAAGGGAAAAAAGAATTATGCCCAAAATTTCTATTCAATGTGTTGAAAATATTACCCATTAATATGACATGCTTCTGTCTGTTCTTTAAATAAAAATGTCCTAGACAAATTTTCATGACAAGATGTCAATCAGAGCATAGTGTTTTGTCTTACTAGGTCAAATATTTAAAGGCTTTTCAAATCAATAAAGGGGAGGCAAACTATACTGAAAGTGCTTATAGGAAAGAACAGCGTGAAGAATTGCTATGGATGCTGCTTTGATAAATTAGCCTGTCCGAGAAAAAGGGCCACCAGCAAAAGAAACTTTCTGGTAACAAGTATATTGTTTCTCCAGGTGATGAAAGAATGCATCTGTCTCTTGTATTTTTCTTCCAGTTACAGAAGAACTTTTGTATGCTGTATAAAAGGAGTGCCAATAGCAAAGGCATAGAAAACGAATGTGTCCATTTGCCTATACCATGCTAAAAACAAGGCTGCATATCAGCCACTGTTTCATAGCCCCTCATTTTAGAGCAAACTTAGTGCCTACCTTTGCTGCAGCCCTCTTCTAAAATGCCCAGGCATAAACTGAAGTGGGGGAAAGTGGGAGATCTATGTCATTACCTGCTGCCTTGACTAGCTGGCAGCCTTTGCCATCAGGGTGGGGTGAATAGCTGTCCAAGTACTGTTGAATTTCTTGTTGGCTTGGATTTGTTTCTTATCTACTCAAAGTAAAGGATACCTTTGATGACACCTGCATTGCTGTTTAACAAGGACTGTTTCTAGAATTATTTGCCAAAACCCAGGCATACGGGCAAGCTAAAAGTGAGAAGCACACAGAGGTTAGTGTCAAGACTTGTGTGTACCTGCAGCTGATATAAAAGGGGGAAATGTCAGAGATTACAGCCTGTCTTTAAAATTAAAATCTAAACTGAAGATCCTTGCCTTAGGGTGAACATTGGAACCAGGGAGTGATGCTGTGTCCCCCCAATCCTGGGAACAGCATCAGGAGCTGGCTGCAAGATCAGCCATGCCGAGCAGTCCTTCCTTCTTACCCCACCCTCAGAGTCCTTCTCCACCTCTGGAACATGCTGGCCTTTTGGTAAGGTGATAAGCAATCCGAGATTTCAAGCTTCATTGCCTTTTTTTTCAAGTTGTCTATGCCATAATTTTCTGTGATGTCCTGATAAGAAGATATCACCACAAAGTGAGTAGGCTGGACTTCCTCAGCATAGACCTTCAGATGAACTAATGTTTATGATAAAAGCAAGTCCACCATTTGTTGACCTGGGCATTAGCCTGTTAGTCAGTATAATCCAGGCTGAGACACATTACAAGATATGATCATCAAAAAGTGTATTATGTAGCTGAACTCTGCTCCAGTGATGGAACATTCAAAATCTCTTTGGAAAACTGTCAGCAATAGAGTGTTTGTATCCATGAGAAGCCACTGGCAGCAGCTTCTGTACAGGTTATTACGCTATTGCCTGAGACCAATTGCCTGGAGCAAACCAAAGTTTTTCCTTAAAACACCCTACTCTGAATTCTGGTTAGGTAATTGGACTAGTTTGGAAGCTGTATTCAGACTTCCTTGCAGCATCAGAAAATTTACTTTGGTTGCTTAAAAATTGCTGATAAATCCCTGTGCATCACTCTCTTTATTTAATGTCTGTGAACGTGTGTCCATTTATAGAACAAAAGATAAAGTTTTGATATAATGATGCAGAGCTATGGTCAAGGTTCTTCATTAATTAGAAACAGAAGATAAACTAATGGCACGTTCATGACACGTAGTGAAATATGTTTAATTAACATGGAGAGGCCTCCAAAAATAGTAACTAACTGAGCCAGCTCCAAAGAGCAGTAATATTGCATTTACTTGGCAAACCACTTAAGCTAATTAGCCTTGCTCTGAGAGAGGGTTTAGAAGCTGTTATATTGTCTTTCTTTTCCAAACATACTACTTCTGGGGCCAAGTCAGGGACTTCACCTGGCACTGCTTTTCACCCTGCAAGCCTGCCACCATGCTCCTGCTCACCTCCCAGTTTTGTACTGCAAACACCGCACTCCCACTCCCCCTCCAAAACAAAAAGCCAGAAACAAACTCATAAGACAGTCTCACCTGTCATTAAAAAGAAACAGAGCAAAGCCAATGTTGTCTGTCCCAGGGCCAGACCATGCCAATACTGTCAAAATTCAGCATGCTCTTAAATGTTCAATATATCATGAAAAAATACAGCTACATTTGGTCGCACTCGAAAGGAAAATGCATTAATAAAAGCTGGACAGGGGGAAAAAACCAAACTAAACAAAACCTAAAAAAAAAACAAAAGGAAGCACCAAGAAATCAGAAATCTACCTAGAAAATTTGATAATGTAACATTATGAACAATTTGCACAGGAAATGACAAACACATTGTGAAAAGTGGAGAGAGGAGGGAAAGGAGTTACTTCCTCAAGTGTCAAATGCCAATAGGTATTTTGGATAACATGGCATTTGCAGAGCTGTTGAGGCACTGTGCTGGTGTAACACAGCCTGCTCTCACAGGCAAGACCACTCCCCCACCAGATCAAGAGGGAAGGTAACATGAAAAGCCCTGGGCTTAGATAACGATTTTAATAGTGAGATGCAATGTACAGGTCTTAGCCTGTTTTGCAGAAAAGCATAGAAAAAGCAGAAGCAGCAGCAGAAGCCAGCAATAGAACAATTGCCCACTCACTCTCTAAGCCCGCAACCAGCCCAGTGGAAAAGACCAATCCCCCAAACCTGGAAGCAAAGCAACAAATGGAAACAGGAAGCCTCTCATGAGACAACCTCAGTTGCAAGCCCCTTGATATTTTGTTCCAGCCAGCACTTTTATTTTAAGGCTGGCATGACATCATCATGATATCAAATACTCACCAGCAAATTCAACTGAACCTATGACAGGCACTTAGATGGAAAGCAGAAGAATATCTCAAATGCAGCAGACTAGGATGAGGGGGAATGGGTTTAAACTGGAGGAGGGGAGATTTAGACTGGATGTTAGGAGGAAGTTCTTTATAGTGAGGGTGATGAGACACTGGAACGGGTTGCCCAGGGAGGTTGTGGATGCTTCCTCCCTGGAGGCATTTAAGGCCAGGCTGGATGAGGCCTTGAGCAGCCTGCTCTAGTGGGAGGTGTCTCTGCCTATGGCAGGGGGTTGGAGCTGGATGATCCTTGAGGTCTCTTCCAACCTAAACCATTCTATGATTCTATGATTCTATGATTCCATGATTCTAGGATTCTAGGACAGTTGAAACAAATTTAGTAGTAGGCATGTGGCAGTAAGTGCCCAGAGAATTGTAGTGGCTTGCTTCTGATGTTTTCACTGTAAAGAAGTTTCTCCAGAGAGACCACAAAGATGTTTGTAGAATTGTGACACGTCAGAATGTAGAAAAATTTAAGATCACAGATCACCAATATATTGCTTTTCAGAAATGTATGCTGAAGGTATGCCAGCTATCATATAACAATATGTTGTTCATGCCACTTAATGTATAGATTAGGGATCTTGATTTACCATAACTATAAATATATTAATGACAAGAGAAGGGGCAAGGACAACCTCCAGTCCTTATTAGATAGAGAGGGGAATGCAGTGACAAAGGATAAGGAAAAGGTAGAAGTGCTTAACACCTTCTTTGCCTCAATCTTCAATAGTGGGATAGGTTGTCTCCAGGACAGCTGGACTCCTGGAGTGGCAGATGGAGTTAGTATAGCCCCCCTGTAATCCATGAGGAAGAAGGGACCTGCTGAGCCACTTGGATCCTCACAAGTCCATGGGACTGGATGGGATCCATCCTAGGGTGCTGAGAGAGCTGGCAGATGAGCTGGCCAAGCCACTCTACATTATTTACCATTTATAACAACACTGGAGCACTAAATAAGCATATAATACTCACTGCATAATTTAGCAATAAGTAAGTATCCTTAGTATCTACGCTTCATTATCAGCACCTGCTCATTAAAAATGAGAGGAGTTTGTTTTGATTTGTAGTGAATGTGCTGCCTGTTTGTGTGGAAGTGGCTAAAAGTTTTCATTTACTTTTGAAACATGAAAGCACCACATTTTTACAGTGATCCTGAACTTGAATAAGTAGCATATTTAACTATTGAGTACAAGTGGATTTGCTTGCTACCTAAGTACTTTTCAAAACAAGATAATAGGCATGTATGAGTATTATGTATAACTTAATGTTTTGTCAGAAAGACAAAGAGATGTCATTATCTATGTGATATAATAAATAATAGAAATTGTTTAGAAAGGAAGCTATGAATCTCCCAAAGATTTTTCAGTTATTCCCTGTTTTAAAAGCCTGGAAAGTAAATTCTAAAAGATGCAATTTTGTTTGTTTTGGTTTGTCTTGTTTTTAAGGAGATAAACTATTTTCATGTAGACACTGTGTTTACCAGATTTCATCCTTGAGTAGATTCTTAAAGGCTAGTCATTTTTTTATCATAGAAATTATGTCTGAAACAGAACCATTGCAACTCTGGTAGACAATGCTATAATAAAGTGAGTAATATACACAAAGAGAACTGATTATTTTGTTTCTTAGCTTTAAAGCATATCTAAAAATGAAAGTGAGTGAGTACTGCTTTAAAACACTATATGTAGGATGTTCACTTGTAGTGGCTTCATGTCAGAATGCCTTGGGCATGAGAGCTGTGAATTAGCTATGAATGGGATGGGGTCTCCACCACCTCCCTGGGCAACCCACTCCAGTGTCTCACCATTCTCATGGTGAAGAACTTCTTAACATTCAATCTGAATCTACACACTTCTAGTTTTGCTCCATTTCCCCTACTCCTATCGCTACCTGACGTCCTAAAATGTTCCACATCAGCTTTCTTGCAGGCTCTCTTCAGATACTGGAAGGCCACAATAAGATGTCCTCGGAACCTTCTCTTCTCCAGACTGAACAACCTCAACTGCTTCAGCCTGTCCTCATAGGTTCATCCTTGTGGCCTTTCTCCAGACATTATCCAGCATGTCCTTATCTTTCTTGTAATATGGGCTCGGGAACTGGAATCATAGAGTCATAGAATCATAGAATGGTTTAGGTTGGAAGGGACCTCAAGGATCATCCAGCTCCGACCCCCTGCCATAGGCAGGGACACCTCCCACTAGAGCAGGCTGCTCAAGGCCTCATCCAGCCTGGCTTTAAACACCTCCAGGGAGGAAGCATCCACAAACTCCCTGGGCAACCCGTTCTTCAGAACAAGAGTTCTTCAGAACAAGCAGTACTTCAGAACAAGAATGGTGTAGAGGGAGAGAATCACCTCCCTCGACCTCCTGGCCACACTTCTCTTGATGTACCCAAAGATACAGTTGGCTTTCTGGTCTGCAAGCACGTGCTGGCAGCTCATATTGAACTCTTCATCCACCAGTGCCACCAAACCCTTTTCTTCAGGAGTGATCTCAAGTCAGTCACTGATGTCCAGTGAGCTATTTTATTCTTGAGTATCTGAGTTGGGATGATGACCAAGCTACTTAATTAGAGCTTACAATGCTTAGTGCATTGTAAAATATGTCACGACTTTCAGCTCCTGGGAGTTTTAGCAAAACTAAAGCTGAATAACTTAACTTTTGATGTGACTGTCCCTATAACGTGCTCTCAGTTTGTATTCTTCTCTGAAAACAGCAAGGCGAAACAGAGGAACTGAAAAAAAGCTGAAACCCTGGATATATCTTAAAGAGAGAGTACATTGTTCATTTCGTAACTATCTGTTTCAGGACTAAATAGAAAGAAGCTAGGATAATATTACATTGTTACTTTTCTGGGTTCATAATCAAGTTTCTAAACTATTGCAGAGAGAAGTGAATTGTACCTGAGAAAGAGGTACTGAAAGTACTGTGTACAGCAAATAAACACATACCTGCTTGATAAATGTTGAGTTTTCAACATCAAGTTTTTCTTTATCAGCCTACTTAGATATCCAAATAGCCAAAGTTTTTTTAAGGCTCACCAGATAGTTTGCCTGGGTGCTTTCTGAACTGCAATTATGACAGTGTATTTTCTCATCCAACACAGAAACATATTTTCCCACTGTGGATAAGTGTTTGAGTATTTTGTAAGTGTTTGAGTGTTTATGGGCTTTTCAGACACTGTCTTTCTACCTGTACTTCAATCTCCTTTAAAATGAACAGAACTGTACTCTATGCTCTAAGCACACAGAGAAAGAATAGCATGGAAGGCAAAAGGTTAAATTTTCATCCAGTAATTACTGCTCTTTTAACACTGCATTTTTTGTTAACCTGGTACTCGTTCCATCTCTAACCTTGCTCCTGAGATCACTTATTGCCAGTGCAAAACAACAGGCCTTCTTTGTCATCTGCACTGGTATCATTGAATTAAGCTATTTGAATGGGATGGGTGTAAGGTACGGTTCCATAGGGTTTATTAAAGGAAATTGTCTTAGCAAATATGTCTGTTTCATTTGATTCTGAGGAATAATTGCTTAATGAGGGAATGATTACTTTGTTCAGACATGATTACTGAAGAAATGTTGGGTCCATATGTTGCTGAATAATGGGAAATTCTCCAGTGAAAGGGGACAATGATTAGAAGAAATAAGATAGCTGGAGAATATATTCCCCAAAGTGTTACACTAGTTTTTGTTAACGAGCCAACTCTAAGGATAGTGTTTCCCTCAATAGGCATAGAAGTTCAAAATATCTAATCGGTTTAAACTGTTTGTTGAGAAAACACTAGGTAATTTTCTTTGTTTTTCTTAGATCAAAGAACTGTATCTTCCTCTGATAAATGATGTAACTATCACAGCTGTTTCTCCTCTCTAAAGTAATGTCAATTTTTTGTTGTTGCCTTGATAGACAAATACTAACACAGCTACATGTTAAAAAATACTTCCATCCTCCTCTGATGCTTATTAGTTGCATCTTACCATAGGAATTTAGTGTTTTGGCACTGTGAAATACACATGATGTGTATGTGTGCATCACACACATGCACACACACATTATTGCTGATGTACTTTGCAAGGCTTGTAGTAAATTAAGAATATTCAAGAGTTTTCATTTATCCAGGGTCATTTTCACTGCTTATGTCTAAGTATTACTTTACAACTGAAGTTTTATGTGCTTGCTTTTTTTGCTTTTGCTCAAAAAGTCTTTATTCCTGCCAGTAAAAATGGCTGCACCCTCCAAGAATTAATAAAATATAGCTAAGATGTGTGTATATTTGTAGTTTAGGTTATATGTGGCTCTGAGTAAGATGATCTAGTTATAGACGTCCCTTCTCACTGCAGGGGGTTACAAGTCCTTTCCAACTCAGAACATTCACTGATTCTATCAAGCATAGTAACTTCCTTAAAACAACAACAGCAATCTAGCAGAAGATACAGAAACCATCAAAATTCCCAGTTGTTAAGAAATGAATATTCAACTTGAAGCATGTAGCCAGTCCCACAGAAATGTATGGCAGGCATGACAGGCAAACAATGGCAGAATTTCAGATGAGGGATCCCCAGGTATAGGTCTCCAAATCTTCAGAAATCCCGGAGTGCCTGACTCACCTTGATTTAAACGGGAACTGAACAGCTCAGTGCTGTTGAAGATACACCTGATATCTAGCTTTGAACATCTGCCAGACACCCTGAAAAGCACCTTGGAGCAAAGAGACTTGCCCAAGGTCATACCACAAATATGTAGCTTCTTTACTAAAGCTGAAGGAATGCTTAGTAGTTATTTCATAAGAAAAGTGTTCTAAATTTGAAGTAAGGAGTTTCAGAGGAGGAGGGGAGAGTATCTCATTTCCTTTTGGTCCAGTTAACTCTTTTATCAGACCTGACTATGGACAGTGAATACCCAAAATTACACCTCTATCACTTCTGCCAGAAAATTTCTTGTTTCATTTTCTGTAAGAAAAGTAGTCACTGTTTGCCAGTTAAATCCCCAGGTAGTTAGCTTTCATACAGTAAAAAAATAAATCTTGCAAATGAAACATCTGTTCAACACTATTATTTTATAATAACATTAATTGGCAGATGTCTTTAGATGAGAAAGCAAAATGTATCAGTTCTGATTTGTTCTTTTCCATTGAGCTGAACTTGCGGTCATTGAAGAACACTTACCTTAAAAACTGTTTCAGCGTGAACAATACTTCCCTGAGCTTAGTAACAAGAGATTTTTCCATGTAGAAACCTATGAATTATAAAGACCAGCTGCCCACTGGCAAAAAAAGAAGTTAATGCATTGTCCAAAAACACACTTGTGTGGAGAAACTTACCCCTTCCATTGGCAGGACTGGTACTTCAATCTACATATAGTTTGCACAGAAGTACTGTGCCAATTCAATTACTGTCTGATTAATGAAGTGTAGCAGGTTTATTTCAGGGGTCTAGCTAGCTATTAATTAGCATATTGGGGCCTATACTCTACTGTTTTGCCCTGATATGCTTTGAAAAATCCCAATGCAATTAAATAAACTCTAATATGCTTTAAATAGTTACTTGAGAAAACACATTCTGATTTTTTTTAAAACCCTTATGGGAATTTTAAGCACATCCAGATTTATTGTAAAGCATCTGAAGCTCTTTGTAAACACTACTGTTGTGCTGGTTTGTGCTGTTCAGCAAAATTGCACTCCTCTTGCTTTAACTTCCTCTAACTTGAGAGACCAGTGTTGTTCCCTTAGGGTGCCTTGATGCAACGAGGAAGATGCTGGCACCCCTAAAACCCACCAAAGTTGTTTTCAGGTTTTTTTTGGTCTGCCTAGTCTTTGTCAAATTTCTTCACTTCCATAGTCATTTACTTTTTATCCAAGGAGAACCATGCTAACACAGGTGGAAAACTGGAAATCTCGTTATAGCCATGTTTGAGGTCAGACAATAAAGACTAGGAAACACCATGTTGCCTAAACTAGAAGTAGCTGAACTCTTTCTGCCCTGGACAGTAGCACAGAGTGCTAATAAATGCACTGTATGTTCCTTCAGGTCAGAGGCATTGTCTGAGCAGGCACACTTCAGTGCATACTGATCACAAGTGGACTGGAGAGATGTTTTATTCAAAGCATTAACTATTTAGTATCCTTACATTCTGGAAGACACAGGAGTGTGAAACCAGTTAACAGAGGAATGGAAATATTGGCTAGAGGTTCTTTATTTGTAGATTTCAGTATTCTACTAACTCTAAATTCTTTCAAGGGTATCTCAAGTCACAAGTGAATAACTCAGTCCTGTACTTCACGCACTACACAGTCCAGAACTATGCTTGTGCTCTTGTCTTCAGCCATCTCTTATCTTTTGCCCTCCTCACTGCTGCTCCAACTTTCTTCCACCTACTTCATCCAGACCTCAAATAGCTCTCGACTTTTTGTCTGCTAGCTTTCTTCATCCTCTATTTTAATACTTATAAACCAGTTAAATCTGCTGTCCCCCTTTTTCCTGCAAATATCAAATTAAAACACATTTTGCTCCAGAGGCCTTCTTCTGTTTGCTTACTTACCACCAGCATCTGCATGCTCCATTGTCTTCTCTCTGCTTGTGCCTGGGTTAAATCCTATGCCCTTAAAGGCATCTTTCCGCCTCTGGAGAAGTTCATAGGAGCTTTGCAATCTTCTGTTGCGTTGAGTCTTGCCCATTGGGTTCTGAACTGATCAGAGCTGTATCAAGTGTTCTGAGCAGTTTTGCCTACATGTAAATAAACTAGTCGTGTTCTCTCAGTCTCAGTCAAGATTAAGATTTTGCAAGATAAGCTTGCAAGAGGATCCTCTGTATCACATCTGCCACTCTTCCCCTGTAGTGTCTAAAACATATATTAACATATCAGTGTGTATAGAGCCCTGCCTATATATTTTAGCATGCTGTTTTGTATGGAATGGGCAGTGATGGGTAGCTGCTTCCTTCTGGTTATAGTTCATTGAGAAGCTGCAGAGACCTTAGACCAAACTCCATGTTCATTGGCCTTGCACTGGTCCCCTGGGTTGTGCCATTATGGTGGTTTGTGCTGCCACAATCAAGTAAACTTTTAGAAAGAAGATGCCAAAAGGAAAGTGCCATTGAAGATCTAGTACACAGCTCAGTGGAAGCCAAAAGGCAAGGTGAGGCAAAACCATCTCCCAGCAACCTGACCCGTCGCCAGCAGATCATCATGCTGAAGCCCAGATCCTGGAACAGCAGCACGGTCCCTTCCAAAGAGTTTGTACCACAGCAAGACAGAGCCAGCATGCCACACTGCTCTTGCCTTCTTTTTCTCCTGACTTACCTCTATTTTTCATCATTTTCAGTCACAGAGTCCTTGTATACATAGAGTCCTGAAATCCACCTGACAAACATCTGCCTGTGTATTCTCATAACTGATGGAAACCTTGATCCATCAGACAACTCAAGTGCACACTGAACTATAGGTAGGCACGTGCAGAGTGCTTTTAAATTGATAGAGTGATTCACTCACTTAAATCCAGGCACATGTTTCATTACGTGGCTGAACCATGGCCGAAAGCTATTCACTTAACATTAGAGCTGTTTTGTTTTATAAATAGCATTATTAAATTCCTGCCTTTGCTATTTGTATGCAAAATAAAGTATCTATATTTTATATAACTGAACCTGGAATGGGCTGCCCAGGGAGGTGGTGGAGTCACCATCCCTGGGGGTGTTCAGGAAAAGACTGGATGAGGCACTTAGTGCTATGGTCTAGTTGACTGGCTAGGGCTGGGTGCTAGGTTGGACTGGATGATCTTGGAGGTCTCTTCCAACCTGGTTGATTCTATTCTATTCTATTCTAACTACAAGGTCATAATGGTGCTTTAAATGGGTGTAAAGAGCTAAAGAACCTGGGTTTAGTGATGGCTTGTCTGAGTGATTTTTAAATAATTGATTGATCGATCGATCAACAGATTAGTACAGCAGGGTGGCAGCGAGATGATAGGGCAGCCCATTCCATTACAAACTGTGTTTTCACCTGCCTTTAGCCCTGTCTTTACCACACTGAAGCACACACTCTTAAGAGGTGGACTTTGAATTCTTTGCATAGTTGTTCGAAAAGGCACAATGAACATATTATGCAACTATTCATTGTAGCAAAGTTTGCACATAATAATTTACAGTTTTATGGAACTGCTAGGATTAGCTATGTGTCACCTATTTTTAATACACATCGTGTGGTATACAAGCAATAATGAATGTATTTAAATAAATAAAAAAAAAAACAAACCCAACAAATGAATGCTGAGTTGTTGTCAATCACTTGCAGATGAGCCTATCCTGGTGAGAAGATATAATGGGGAATTTTCTGAGAGTGATTTATGGAGTCAACCAGCGTTAATCTAGAAAAATTGATACCTTTCCTGTAAAGGGCTACATGGGTAGGTAAAGTTTACTGAGAATACTTAGGTGACAAATCTAAAGATACATTTTTGTGGAAAATTTTTTATCAATTTTTTTTTTTTAGTTACAGTGCAGAGTAATTCATTGAGTTACAGTGCAGAGTAATTTAGCCAGGTGGGGGTTGGTCTTAGCCAGGTGGGAGTTGGTCTTAGCCAGGTGGAGGTTGGTCTAGCCAGGTGGGGGTTGGTCTCTCCCCCCAGACAACCAGCAACAGAACAAGGGGGGACAGTCTCAAGTTGTGCCAGGGGAAGTATAGGCTGGATGTTAGGAGGAAGTTCTTTTCAGAGAGAGTGATTTGCCATTGGAATGGGCTGCCCAGGGAGGTGGTGGAGTCACTGTCCCTGGAGGTGTTCAAGAAAAGACTGGGTGAGGCACTTAGTGCCATGGTCTAGTTGATTGGATAGGGCTGGGTGCTAGGTTGGACTGGATGATCTTGGAGGTCTCTTCCAACCTGGTTGATTCTATTCTATTCTAATAACAATAATAATAATTAAAAAAAAAAATTAAAAAGGCAAAAAAAGCAGAGCCAAAAAGGAGCACAGTCATGTCTGGTTTATAACTCATAAACACTGAAGAGTTTGACTCATTTTATGCACTAATGTATTGAGTGGCTGTAATCAAGTAAGCCCTTTTTATTTTTCCCATTTTCAGAAAAAAAAAAGAACAACTAAGCAGCTTCAGGGAAGAGTACTAAATGTAGGTTTATTTCATTTCCTCTGTGAATTACTTTTCTGCCTTTTACTTGTAGAAAGTTACTACATTGAGTAGTATCGTAATTAGCTATCTTAGGTTAATCAGACAGAAAATAAATCTTCCAAATAATGAGATACAAGAAACATAAAGTACTATATGTAATGTTCAGTAGTCCACAAGGCAAAATATGTTTTTGCTTGAGAGGGCAGGAAAAATTGTGTATATTTTCTGAAACTGCTGGCAGAGAAAACATTTCTATCTCCTGAGTGTCTGACTGCATGCCACCTACTCCATGTGTTCTGATCTCAAAGCTAAGTATGATTAGACCGACTCGGTTCATGGATCAGAGCTCCAGGGAAAACTCAAGTACTATACCTAAGAAACAATGTCAATGACCTAAATTTATTGGGCGTTATTTCAGTGAACTAGTGTGCCAGAATTGTGTCATGGGGACACTGTTGTTTGAGATGCTGTTGCACAATAACACAGAAATATTTTGTGATCACTTAGGAAAGAGTGTCAGGGATACAGAGACACAGACACACACATATATATATATGTATATATGTATATATAATTCCACCTCCGAGAGTTTAAAATTGCTTTCTAGCTTCAGCTGGAAAAATATTCTTCTCTTCAAAATTGTCATGTAATCATGGTGAGCACTCTTAAAAGCCTGTTATATTTCACATCAGACATGCTTTTCTTTGGTTCTGCTTCTATTCCTTTATGCAGTTCATTAAAGGCCTTGGTCTTGCAAATAGATGCAGTTAAACGAACATTTTCGGTCAGAACGCAGTACTGTGCGCAACTTGATAGCTCTCTGCACTGATCTCATCTTTTACACGTGTGTATCAGGCTTCAGTACTGGAATTTCCAATTTTAAAGTATTTGAAGCTAAAAATAACTCTTTCACTGGAACTGTAGTACTCCCACTAATCACTGATGGTCGGCGCAGGACTGAAGATACAGTGTCAGTTCTCTTCTGAAATTGTTCACTTCTCATATGTCTCTTCTATGGAAATTACTGGTATTGTTTGTACAAAAAGAATTGCAATGACAACCACACAGTGAGGGAAGAAGAAGAGAGATATAGCTCATGTCCCGAGAGGTTGACTACACTTTTAGGTAGGTGTAAGAAAACAAAAATATCGTTGAACATAACTGTTCTACCTCTTGAGATGAATGAGTTTACTCCCTTCTCAGTGTGCCATCCCTTATGCATAGCACCATAATCCATTCCTTGACAGCAAAAATGAAAACGAAGTAAAAATCAGTGTCAATAATGAAGGTGCGATTTTACAGTTTCAGTGACTAGAGCAGCAGAGTGCAACTTGAGATGTTGAAAGAAAAGCTCTTCACCTGTCCTCTGTTTAATTAAAATACATTAGACACATAGATTTATTTGAGGGTTTGATGTTAAATTATGAATTGAATGTTTTATGGAGGGCAGTGAAACATTATTTACTTAAACAATTCTGTTCTATCTATACTTGGGCTCATCTAAAAGACTATGTCATATTCTTAGTTATGAGTAGTACTTTACTAATCCTCCCTACAGTCCACTCTAACACTAATTCTACCAGTTGCTGAAAGCAGGCAAACCAGAAAAGTGTACTCATTTATGAAACATAATGCATGTTATATGATGACAGCCAAGAGGCACCATGGGCTACACAGTGATCTTTGCTCAATCTGAACATGCATTCTGGTCTTCTTCAGGAAATGCAGAACACAGAGGGATCTGCCATGAGGAATCTGAGTTTCCAACTCGAGCAGTTCATGTGGAACAGCTTTAGTTACTGCTGCTTATAGCTGTCTATCTGCTGTCATAAGTGAAAGTTGAATATCTGGACAGTCATTCTGCCCTCTTCACTACAGAGGGTCATAGAATGACAAAAAAATGATCCCCAGCCCCTTTTCAGGGACTGGAGGCTGCTGTGGAATGCACATAGTTATCTCACATCCTTTTGCACAGTCCCTTCCTACCTTAGGCATTCCTGGAGCTACAACTTATCCCATAGGCCACACATACTGATTTATTTTTTACCTTGGATTGAAGTGCAGTTATTGCAGCCCAGACAGGCTGCTTGCAGAAGCTCTGTCAAAGGGTGACATATTTTGGCACACAGTATTCCTGTGAGACAGAAAATTCCTACTTAATCCTTAACAGTTTTTCTCTGCACTCTTCAAAATGAATTTCAATTTTACTCCTTATGACGACAATCAACTATTCATCCACTATCCCACACTGTTTCCTTTGAACTAATTAAGCTCTGATGGTAGAAATGCTAAAATACAAGTTAGAAAAGCATTTGACTTCCTTGACTGTTGCAGTTTGGATATACATATCAAAGGATGAGTCCCATTTATTTGCCATAGTGGCTGCAGTTGCATATAACAGGCACACAGGACAAAATGGGAGAAATGGGCCCAATCATGGGAAGTGCTTCATAGATTGCCCTGTATCTCCCTCTCTGCTGCAGTTCTAATAAAGTCCAGTCATTGGCTGGAGTGAGTTTGCTATTCCATTAGATCTGTTAGCATATGGTCTTCTCTGCTTCTATGTCGTCAGCCAAATCTTAGTGAGATCCCAGGCTGATCCGATCATTTTCTGGTTTGGTTCTGCGATTTTTCACTCAAATCCAGAATAGAACTGTTGTAAATCATGACCATTTACAGATGACTGGTAAATGGCTTAAGGAAATAATGTTTTCTTTTAAAACCAGAGAAAGTATGTAGAGCACATTAGTGGCTAAGGGGGTGCAGAATTTCACTCCCGCAGCAAAATGAGCCAAGTCTATAATAGCGCAAATTTGTTCTCTTGGCTCCAGTTGAGCTACCAACTAACATGCATTCTGGATCAATTCACACATCCTTTTGACACTGTGAAGACATTGGGATTATTGTCTTGACATTTTCTCCTAATTTTTCTAAAAAGAAAATAATAATTTGTAACTCCTCAATCTCTGCCAAGATCCAACCTAGAGATATATTTTTTTCTATAGCTGAGACATAAACCCCTGAAGTAAAAATGCAGACACAACTTTAAGTACTATGTTGCAAATGCAGTGTTGTAATTTTATATGTTAATCTATCAATACACAGTATGTGCAAACATATGTTTATAGACAGAGAGACAAGCATGTATAAATGAGAGGATAAAAATCCTTATTTCTCATTTGGTGCTATGCAATTTCTATCAATTTAGAAACGTGTTATGATTTTATTTTAAGCTGACATACTGTAAATTGCGCTTATTTGAGAATACTTACTTAACTCTTGGAGTTCATAATACAGAAAAAGAATTGCCTTTGGAAGTTCTCCAGTGACCTAAAATGAACTAATAAATAATAGAAAAATGTTGTCCCTTGTGTGGAAACTTTGGCCCAGTTGCCCCTTCTAAAGAAACCTATAAGCACCAAGATAGCCTTTCAGTGATTAGAATTTACTGTAAAATCTAGTAAAAGCAGAAGACGTTCTTCTATAGGGGCAAACTCTATGTTACGCTCCTGTTACAAAAGAAATTACCAGATCTCTAGGTGAGGTATTTTAGAAATTTGACAGATGGCTCTACTTTGTATTTGAGGCACAGAATCCTGTTCTAATTTTGTGTTTGATTGGAATATGCAACAGCTTCTGGTGCTACTAGAACTTGCTATCTGAAAGACAGAGTTTGCAAACGATAAATATGAACTTTGAAAATATATATCCTAGAGTTAGTCCAGTAGAATGTGTTTGTAACACTCACTTATTGGCTGACTGATGCATTTTGGCCTCAGACCAAAGACTATTGCTGTCTAATTGAGCAGTGCCTCCTGTCAACTGGGAAAGCAGAGATATGTTGGGGCAGTGGTTAACGTTGGACAGACATTTGGTGTTAGCTTCTGACAGTCTTCCTCACTCATGATCCATTCAGCCTTGCCTTCATGCCTCTTGGCCATATCTCTTCAGTTGTTCTCAACTTCTCATTTATCCTTCTGGGAAATAATGCAACTGCAAGATGAGGAAGGTGATGTCTACACAACCAAGGGGTTTCAGTCTCAAGTTTATTCACAATCTGGCTTGCAGCTCATAATCCAAGGCTGCTGACCCATGCCATCCCTATTCCTATGGGCAGATATATAACAGGCTTCTCACAACTGGATGTGTCAGAAGCCAGAAGGCTTGATTAACACATCAAAACCTGAAGTATTTATCTACCCTGAATGAATGTCATATTCAAGGAGTCATGCTGAAGCAGAGCTACATGAGGTAACTTAGGCACTCCTTGTTGACATTGCTATTTGTCACATAGGACTGGTCAAAGTTTTCTTCAAACTCTTCCCAATGCCTACACCTTGTGTTTCTTTCCAAACTTTTCTCTGATGACATGCATATTCCTAGTGGAAACAATAGAGGAAATTAAGGGATTAATTTAAAAAGAACCCCCTGAAGTATATTTGACAGTGTAGAAGTGGGTTCCTGTCATAGATTTGCAGGTAAGTGACACTGTATAATTTTTTTTTTTGCTTACTATGCCAAGTGCAAAGCCTCTAACTGCTAAGGAAAGGCCTGAGTGCTGTGGGTGGTATCACATTTGAATTCAGACTTTATGAGCCAGAGAGGAGGAGAGTAGGTAGAAGCCATTCATCTGTCTTTGTCAGGGTGAGTTTTCTTCAGAAAGAAGGATTTAGAGTTTTTGTTATCCACTGTAATTTTATTGGGTAAATTCTGTCCAGCCTCTCTCTAAAAAAGTGTTTTTCCTAGAAATAGTGTTGAGAAGCTCTGATGTAGGGAAGTTGCACCTTTGTCAAGGGATGATCACATTTGCAATAGCTGTCCTTTTTTTACCATATTTTTTAACAATAAACAAACTTTTCTTTTTAAACCACCAGCTTATGTTGACTCCATTTGTTTTAAATCCCTTGTTGTCAACAGACTGTATCATCAAAATCAAAATCATGCTCAGCTGCATGTGGGTCAGCCAAACTCTCCTTTCTGGAAGGGCAACTGTCCTGACTATGTGTGAGTCTGAGCACCATAGAGGCAAAGAAAGCAAAGCATCTTAGTGTTTTACACCAACGAGAGTCAAAGGCATAGACATCTTATTCTTTGCACTGCTGTTTTTAAGTTGGAGCCCCCCCCACTTTCTTTCAGCAACTCAGCCAAATCTCAGCCAATATCTACAACACTATATTGTCAATAAGAACTTTAGAGCAAAGTTCAGATATTCACTGAGACGTAACTGCTCTCTTAAAGAAAAACAAACTAGTTGTTAGCACCTGTCCTTTTGGCAAACTGTGTGGCAGCTTTGTATGGTGCACCAAGCAGACATACTATAATTTTCTTATCATTCCAGTTCAAGAGGTTATAAAAGGCACCAGCAAATACTACCTTCTGAATTTTTGAAGGGATGTATTTTAAAGACAGCTAATTTACCTATTAACACAGCTAGCTTAGAAGTCTGAGAATCATCTCATGTGTCACTTGCCTCAATGACATAAATGAGTTATCATAAACAAAAGTCCCATACATCATCATTAGTGCACAGGAGAAAGATAGGCATTGGGTATTTATGATCAATTTGAGGAGAAGATGTATAATTACCATTCATTATTATAATAAAATAATATCCAATATCAAAAAAAGAGGGAGGAAAATCTGCATCCAATCCTCACAAAAAAATAATCAATATTTTTCTTCCAACTATGTTGCTCTTTAATACTCTCTGTGTGCAAGGGTAGGTAATTTCAGTGCATTGCAGACAACAACTAGGTAGTAAAACTGAAGCAGCTTAAAACATTCTTTTCTTGTACTGCTTTTCCTAACTGTTAAGGATTTGTTTAATTTTACTTAATTTGTTGAACACATTTTACTGACATGAATTTTGCTTAAATTCCGTGCATTTTAACTGATGTTTTGTGACTCTGTTATTCTTGACATTGATTTTTTAATGGCCTTAGTTCATAGAACCCCAGGGTGAATAGGTGACTTGAAATCCCATCACTGCCCAGGGTTCTTTATTTGAATAATGTGAAGCAACATTTAAGCCAACAAAGCTGTTTAAAATCCACATATATATATTTTATTTCCTCCCCTTAGTGGTATGGAAAACTAATGAAAGTTCTTCTAAAGGAAACCTAAACTAATAATAATTGATTTCCCTTTGTGAAACATTTAGATATTTTTTCTTACCATATCTCATCTACAGATAGACATTTGTGCCATAAAAGTGTAATGTTGGGGATACTCAAAGTCCCAAAGTACATGAAAATTTGTTTCTGCTCCACATGACTCCTGACCATTTAATGGTTTGAATCCTGCCCAATATGTAAATATTTCTTCATTTACGGAATACTTTGGTGCTTCACACAACACCAAAGGCTGTAATCAGGTTGAGTAGAGGAGATGTAAGATGTTTTTTTCTCAGGAAAGTAAAATGGAGGCAGAATGTGATGAGGAGCAAAGGATACACTGGACAAAGCTTCAGATGTAAAAATTTTTCAATGTTAAGTTGTTTGGGGTTTTTTTTTCACAATATTGATAAACTCTAAAAATATAGACTCAAGTTTTTAACGAAGTATTGCTTTCCCAGCCCTATTCAATGACCTGCATCTAACAACCCTTACAGCTGTTAAAGGCAAAAGTTATTTCACCCACGTAAAGGTGAAGGGCCTCATAAAGAAATTAATAAAGCATAAGAGAATCCAGTTTTGTATCTCTTTCCTTTTTCTTTCACTGAATCACAGAATTAATCAGATTGGAAAAGACCTTCAAGGTCATAGAGTTCAACCTATCACTTAACGCTTCTAATTAATTAAACCATGGCACTAAGTGTCTCATCCAGCCTCCTTTTAAACACCTCCAGGGATGTTGACTCCACCACCTCCCTGGGCAGCCCATCCCAATGGCCAATCACTCTTTCTATGAAGAACTTCTTCCTAACATCCAGCCTAAACCTGCCCTGGCACAGTTTGAGACTGTGTCCTCTTGTTCTGTCACTGGGTGCCTGGCAGAAGAGACCAACTCTCACCTTGCTACAATCTCCTTTCAAGTAACTGTAGAAAGTGATAAGGTCTGCCCTGAGCCTCCTCTTCTCCAGGCTGACCACCCCCAGCTCCCTCAGCCTCTTCTCTTGGCTGTGCTCCAACCTCCTCACCAGCTTTGTTGCCCTTCTCTGGACACGTTCAAGCACCTCAACATCTTTCTTAAGTTGAGTGGCCCAGAACTGGACACAGTACTCAAGGTGTGGCCTAACCAGTACTGAGTACAGAGGCAGAATGACCTCCCTGGTCCTGCTGGCCACACTGTTCCTGATACAGGCCAGGATGTCATTGGCCTTCTTGGCCACCTGGGCACATTGCTGGCTCATGTTCAGTTGGCTGTGGACCAGTACCCCCAGGTCCCTATACAGTTCCTGTGAAATTAAATGACTGAATGGGTTAGTCTAAGTTTGGAACTCTTAGAGGACTTCTTTATAAAAATAAAGCATTAAAAAATAGCCCTGAAGAGGTAAAAGTGAGTTTTTCATACTTTTACAAACCAAGAATCACATCTGTGTATGAGCATTACAAACCCTACTTTTAATATTGCAAATTATGTGAATGTTTTACATTTGAAGTGGTAACATTTATGCATACTGCTAAATTATTTTACCTTATGGTTACTGGTTGTCCTGGCTGTCTCTGAGCACTTTCATTCTCAATTCATTCTCAATTAATGTGAAAATGGATAGAGTTATTAAAATAGAACTATTTGAAGGATGAAAAAGGAGGCAAACTTGTTTTGGCCAATCTGCATTTCCTGCCTATATATACACTCAGTTTATGTAACCATATTCTACCTCCCTACATTCCCATCTGCACTATTCTTCAAAAATTCTTCCCCTTAACTATTGTGTAGGATTTATGTGTTCTGTTAAACAGCTGCCAAGTTTTGCTCCGTAGATGGCTGCACTTCAGTGGAGGATGAAATGTTTCTTGTAAAGTTTGTAAAGCATTTTGGGCTTTTTGCAGATGGAGGAACTGACTAAATCAGTGATACACAACTTAGGCTCTTCTAGAGCTGCATGTGATGGGGTTTTTTTTTCTGTGTTGACTTCTTCCTGTGAGGGAACAGTCAGGGTGTTTAGCTGTTCCCTTCCATCTCTCCAAGCAACCAGGAAAGTTGGCTTACACAGTCATTTCTCTATACTTTTATCCTCAGTAGGATTCTGTAGGATTTGATAAAATATGTTTCAGAGCCACGTATGTTCAAGAAAGATCTATGTGAGATGTAACAAACTGAGAACTGACTGTGTGCTTTTTCATTTGTTCTATCAAGATGATGATCTCAATATATTTCTTAATCTTGGAACAAACTAATATTGTGCACTATGAAATTACAGGAGTTTATGACATCATCAAAACACTGAAATGGTTTAGCTGAAGGAAATCAAAACTGAGCTGTTTCCTCAGTATCTGCTACTACAGAGAGCCAGAACACAATGAGCGTGCCTGATGAATGAGCAACACAACTAACGCTTTTAACAGGGAAACTATCTTTCTTATGTCTTTGACCTATTCACTGAGCAGATGGCAAATGGCTCTAGTAAAGTCATCCTGTTCTTTTTTCCAACCAAAAAATCTATTGTGTATGCAATCTTTCTAATAGATAGCAGAGATATGTCATTCATATCAATCGGTCTTCTGTATCTCTATGTTTTATTCAGCTCCTGAATACTATGCTAAAATGCGCTGTGATATTCATCAAGTTTTCAAACACTCCATAACGGCAACTGAAAGTGAAAAATAGCCTGGGAGTCATTACTGCTTTCCTCAACGACCTGGGAGGGGCTGATTGGCATAGTGTGACTACGGAACTAGGACAGAACTAGGAGACATGCTTGGGAGCAGGGAGGAACCTGTAGCATTAGTCTGAAAGGGGCTTACACCATACAAAGGAAAAATACACAAATGTTAATGTGGCTGTGCCATCTTTTCTGTATTTCAATTGGCAGAAATACCCAGAAGTGGATGCAGTGAGAATGTTCCTTTATAATTCCTAGGCTTTTCCTTCCATCGCTGCATAAGCAAATCTGATGATCGTTATCATCATAAAGACTATACTCCGGCTAAGCATAACATTGAACTGCCTTTCAACTGACAGGATGCTTGATGTATCATACATTCAAAATTACAGATAAAAGTCTTCTAAGTGATAATTTTGTTTAATCAAAGTAGTGTAAACTGGCCAGGATAACCCTGACAAATAAACAGACACAGAACAGCAACAAAAGAACAATCAAGCCTGAAGTCTGAAAGAGTAAGAGTCTAAAATTGCCAAACTTTCACTGAAATGCAATGGTATCCCTGACAATAGCAACCTGTATGGTTAAGCATTTCAATGGAGACATCCTTGTTGGTTTTATTCCTTGGGACTGTAACAATGCCTAAAGGAAAATTAGGAATATACACCACTGTTGCCAAGACTCACAGCAAGTGATATAAAAAGTCAGAGCTCTGAAGAAACACATGATCCAACAGGACAGAAAAGGAAAGACAAAAGAGATATACGACACAATAAGAATGAACATTCCTATTTCCTTAGTCTCTTCCCCCCCCGCCCCCATAAAATAGTCTCATGCAGGTTTCTTTTTTCATTTGTTATCATCTTACTCAGTCAATGAGTGGTGGGCTCAGCACATAATTTCAATAAAATGTCCTTCCAGGCATAAAATCATCCATTAACAATATTTTGACCATGGAAGAAAAAGAAATATTTGATCTTCTCGTCAGAATAATGATAATATACCTCATTTGCAGAGTGTAACTGTATATTATTTCCAGAAAGATCGCAGGCTGCTCTGCAAGTGAACATTTCTATTCCACAAGCACCATCTTACATTTAGAAAAGGTAAATTTCACTCCTGTTCGCTACTAAAAAACAGGTGAAAAACCTGTTCATTACTAAGCTTGAAAACAGGTTTATGCAAGGCTTACAAGTGAGTAAAGCTTTGCGTGCATCTCCCTGTACAAGAAACATTTCATCCACATAGTCAATGGAACAAGAGAAAAGAGAGGTAGAAACAGGCATATTCTTGATGATTACCTGCTAAAGATGTTATCAGAATAGTAACTTAAATAGTTCCATTTCATTTTAATAATGTTTAGGATGGTTATATAAAAATGACCTGATAACAGATTCTTGCTGTTACACTTGAAGAACATTTTGAGACAGGGCCTTAATGACTAAGAGAAAAATCCAAGAAGGAGATTGTGTTCTGTTTGAAGGTGTGTGTGTGTCTCTGTATGCATGCATCTGGCTGCATCCATATCACATATAAAAGCATTTTAGAACTGTTTCAGAAATTTTCTGACAGAATAATTTGCTAATGAAAAGTGCCATTTTTGCACAGCCATCAAAAGGCATATTCTCTTTAGAACGCTGGAAGTTTTTCCTGCATACAAAGTGAAATTAATCATAACCTGAAAAAAATAAAAGGTCTGTGAATAATATCTTTCAAAACAAAATCTGGGGAGAAAATACTTGCTGATTTGGACCTTTTAAATGATTCTTTTCTTCCTACAAGAAATCTCCATTAACTGCCACATCATTTATCTGTGTATCGTAAGTAAGGTTGTATTAAATCTCTAATATATCAGTCATTGTGTGATTCACCTGCAGGTTTTTTGTTTGGTTGGCTTTTGTTTGTTTGTTTGTATTGTTTTACTGGTTCAGGTTTTGAATTTTTCCATTATATCTTTGTCAAAAGAATGACTGTACCTGGTCAGGCCAAAGGTCTTATCTCAGTATTCTGTGTTCAGCAGTGGTCATAACTGATACACCATTAGTGTGCCAGTGGAAAAATTCCTGTTTGCTTGGTGTGAGAGGGGTCATGGAAGGCCACATTTATTTTCTTTTTTATTATGTAGGCACTTTTCACTGTTTTTTTTCCTTTTCTTTAAAAATACATATTTTGTAGAACCAGCTGATTATTCCTAGTATAGAAAATGTTGTGTTTCAGTGAGGTGTCATGAATAGTGACTCCACTGTTGTGCTGCAAATCTTTCTTTTCTTTTTTCATAGAAAAGCATTAGCAAAAATTGTGAGAGGCAAGAATCCGAGTGCAGCCAGTGATGTTTATTTGGCACACAGATTACATGAAAATTCCTGCTAACACTGTGACAGCATTTCTGAATGAAAATGTTATTTCTTTCCTTTATTCATCCATTTGTGTGTGACTGTTGTGTTGTTTTTTTTTTTCTTTTAAGTTAATAGAATTTAAGGGGTAAAAATATTAGAATAGTTAGTTTTTCTACTGAAGAAATAGACAAGAGGAAGCATGCCATTTCTTAGAGTTACCATCCTTACAACTGTAACTAGATAAATCATCAGATATCTTGGTGAGGAGTTTCTTACATAAGTCTACAGTGGCTGGATAAAATACTATCGTAAGGTATTTCAAACAGGGTCCATAAGGAAATCTGAGTTGAATGTTTATCTATGGCCTAAAACATAGAATTGCATAGCTGACTGTCAAATCTGGTTTAAAGTGCTAAAATGCTGCATTTAACATCAGCTGACCAATATGTGTATTAAAATAATAATTGGTATTGATTAATGACTGTATTTATGATTCTGGCCCAAATATTATTTAGGAAATCTTTAATGAAATGTTTTGTTTGCAATTAATTACTCCTTTATTCTAATATATGAAATATGGAGGATGCTGTACTGTAAACTGGGTATCTTCATTCTGCCCACTGTGAGTTATGACTACATATCAAATTTTAATGAAAAAGAATAAATAAATTGTCTCACAGTTCACCATCATCTACTATATCACTCAGTTCATTCCATATAATATGTAATAAACTGAATGCTTCAATTTTTGCTTTATGTGACCACTTACAACGAATACTATTGCCTGAGAAATTGTCATCCCACAGCAGTTCACATAACAAGTAAAGTTCCATACTGTGCATCTTGATTGAAGAACTTCTACTCTTTTTTCCCTTTTTTTTTTTTTTTTTTGTTTTTTTTTTTTTTTTTTTTTGTTAATGTTAAATAAAATCTAAGTCTGGCAACAAAAATTGAGTTACATCAATTAAGGTATACCAGCAATAATGTAGGATCTTATTCCTCAGCTCTGGTGTTGATATAGTCAGGATTCGTTGAATCATAGAATCATAAAATCAGCCAGCTTGGAAGAGACCTCCAAGATCATCCAGTCCAACCTAGCACCCAGCCCTAGCCAGTCAACTAGACCACGGCACTAAATGCCTCATCCAGGCTTTTCTTGAACACCCTCAGGGACAGTGACTCCATCACCTCCCTGGGCAGCCCATTCCAATGCCAATCACTCTCTCTGGGAAGAACTTCCTCCTAACATCCAGCCTATACTTCCCCCGGCACAACTTGAGGCTGTGTCCCCTTGTTCTGTTGCTGGTTGTTTGGGAGAAGAGACCAACCCCGACCTGGCTACAACCTCCCTTCAGGTAGTTGTAGACAGCAATGAGGTCTGCCCTGAGTCTCCTCTTCTCCAACCTAAACACTCCCAGCTCCCTCAGCCTCTCCTCATAGGGTTTGTGTTCCAGGCTTCGTCACCCTTCTCTGGACTTGTTCCAGCACCTCAACATCTCTCTTGAATTGAGGGGCCCAGAACTGGACACAGTACTCAAGGTGTAGCCTAACTAGTGCTGAGTATAGGGGAAGAATAATCTCCCTCATCCTACTGGCCACACTGTTCCTGACACAGGCTGGGAAGTTAAAAAAACTTAACCCTAAAGAAAAGAAATAACCTCCAAACAAAAAAAAAAAAACAAATCAAACACCCAAACAACTCAAACAAAAAATCCACAAAGGTAAAATCAGTAAAATGATTGTTTTATTCATTAACTATGTTGGCTAATTCTGCTAGTCAACATTAATGTCCCTACTCTTCTAAGAAGGGAGATCTGACATTTAAAAGAACTGTAGAAATAGTCTGAGTGTCTCTTTCATTAAGAAACCTCCTGGATGTTTTCCAGTAGATTCAGAAGAAATTACAGAAAACCAAGAAAACATTTGGAAGGCTGGGCCAATTATAAGAGCTCCAATCGTAGTAGGATTTTCTTCTTTTAAAAGAAGTCTTTATTTTTACACTTTCTTTACATTCATCACACCATTGTACATTGTTCATCTCTGTGAGCACACAAAAGGAATGTCAGAGTACAGTTAGTAGTCATTAAAGAAACTGGGGTAAATCTACTTCTCTGATGTCTGCAGCCCAGATAATGACAGCAAGGAGTATCGGAGTCCCACTGAAGCTTGCTGGATTTGAGTTAAATATACTTTTCCCTAATGAAGGCTTTCAAGTAGTTCTCTAATATACTCATATCTAATGCCATGAAAGAGACTTACCATAATTCTTATTTAATAATGACACTTTTTTTTTCTTTCACAAAGAAACATATTAAACAGACCTACTCTACTAAGTGGTTTCTATGGGTGCAAAAATAATCATGGACTAGGTCCTTCCACTTTAACCAATCTGTGCTTTAACCAATCTGTCCACTGTAACCAATCTCTTCTAGGTGGAAGAAACATTCTAGGAAGAATCTTTGATGAGATGGCAGAATAGTTCCTGATATTTTTTTATTTCCTAAAGAGCAGCTGTTTGTCACACATCTTTAGCTGCTTGATATGAATTAGGGCTGAAGATACCATGAGTATGTCAAAAACTCACACACTGTATGAAATCTCGAGCCATTAGCAACTTTTTTTTTTAAACAAAACATAAGCATGTGCTGCTTTAGAATCACTCCTGACAAGGGGAATATTCATCATGGTTTGCTTCTAAAAATATGGTTTTTACATTATGGATGCTGATGCAAAAAGGAAAGCTGTGGAATAGAATGTATTTAAAGATTTTTTCCTTAATATGACTGATTGATGTACTCTAAATGAAAGTTGAGTGTTTTAAAAATTCTTTTGTGAGTAACAGATTGCTCACACAAAGTACTCCCTGATAGATCCAGAGAACTGAAAGAGTGGAGGTTTTTTAAAATTCTTTCAAAGCAGCAATACTAGTTCAAATTTTAAAACACATTCATTCTTAGGATCAGATATTCACCTTTAGCCTGGCTCCTAGAGAAGTGAGATGCAGTATTAAATCTCCCTCTCTATGTGTGCATCTATCTCAATACCTTTTGTACATGCTGGACAATTTTAACCAAATTTGACAGCTGGGTAGGAGTGAATTCTCTTTGTTAGAGTCCTTACTGAGAAAGAGACTGAATCTCGAGATCAATCTTTATTAGATGCCAGAGAGGACATGTGTGCTATTTTGAAGCTAGCTAGAATCTTTCGGTGAGAAGAATTGGATTACAGGCTGTGAAAGAAAAACAATGGTGATGTCTACTTCACTCATAGGCTTGCTGAGATGTATAAGAGTAAAAAGCAAAACACAGATAACACACTCGGGGGTCTCTCACTTGGGCTGCTGCTGGGGAACTGGCTGAGCTGCATCTTACTCTCTAACCTCACCCTCTATTTTGGACTAATCCACTTTGCTTCCTAACCCCCCTGGCCGAACCTCCATTCTTCCTTGGGACTGGGGTAAGGTTGAGAGGGGTAGAGGGAAGGTGAGGGGGTGGTTGAGAGCCCCTCCTGGGGACTCAGGTTTCTGGGAGGGGAGTTGTGTTTCTGTATTACCTTTTACCTTGTATATTTCAGTATATAACTATATATACTACGAATACCTGTTCGTACATTGTGCCAGCTGTAAATATAAGCTTCATTCATGTTTCCAGAGCTGGCTGAGTCTAGTCTGGGTGATTTCCAAAAGGTGGGGCTGGGGAACACCCAAACCACTAGAACATGCCAACATGTACTGCCATGTTTCTTCATGCTGGGGGAAATCTAGTGAAAGCTTTCAGAAAATAAAAGCTTGATATGTGGCAACCAGTGGATTTTAGCTCTGCTGCTTACTTTGCTATGTTTGTATAGCACATTTATTATGGATTTCCTTAATTTTGGGGACTTCTTAATGTTTAAAAATATTTCTCAAAACTGTGTGTCTAAATACTGAGACTCAAATCAACACTGCACTTACTGAAGCTAATGGGAGTTGTTATGTAGGCCTCTTCATGTAGAACTATTTCTTCTTTTTTAATTAGTGAATCCATAATGTTAAAATTACATGTCCCTAGCTGGGAGAAAATCCACTGTAATGCATCTTGTTACTACATTCATGAGGGGCATGTCAACAGCTCATAATTTTCTAAATCACATATCAGATCAATTTGTTGAGTAACACTTGCTGCTTAGGTTGATCAAGAAGTACACTGAATCATAGAATCATAGAATCAGTCAGGGTTGGAAGGCACCGGAAGGTTCATCTAGTTCCAAGTTCCCTGGCATGGGCAGGGACACTGTGCTAGTTTGAGCCTAGCTAGCATGTTTTGGTGAGAAGAACTAGATGATAGGCTGTAAAATGAAAACAATGGTGAGGTCTACTTCCCTCACAGTCTTGCTGGGATGTGTAAAGAAGAAAGGCAAAACAAAGATTAG
>WAAF01004538.1:157589-212756 GCA_013400475.1 Tricholaema leucomelas
CCCTACCCTAGATCAGGCTGGCCACAGCCTCATCCAGCCTGGCCTTAAACACCTCCAGGGATGGGGCCTCAACCTCCTCCCCAGGCAACTCATTCCAGGGTCTCACCACTCTCATGCCAAACAACTTCCTCCTCACATCCAGTCTGAACCTACCCATCTCCAGCTTTGCTCCATTCCCCCTACTCCTGTCACTGCCTGATAGCCCAAAAAGTTCCTCCCCAGCTTTTTTCCCAGCTTTTTTGTAGTCCCCCTTCAGATACTAGAAGGCCACTGGAGAAGGTATGTGTGCAAAACTGGAGATGTGCTCACTGAAGTTCAGTCTACAATCTTAACACCACAGCTACAAACACTAAAGATTGCCACTCTGGACTGCTCTTCCATACTAGCTTAAAATAAGATGTTTCCAATAGTTAGTTCATTTATTAGTGTATTAGGAAAACGTGACTGAAAAGGGTTGTGAACTCCATCTGCTTTCTCCATAGTCCCACTGACTATATTAGAGTTTATCTTGAGGTTTTCTTCTGCTCCAGCACTGGTTTTTAAATTCCAGCAACTCAGGTGGCTAACCATATGTGTTCTTAATGAGGCAGGAAGTTAATTACCCATCTAATTTCTTTTAAGAATTCCCTTGCTTTCAATGAAGAAGCTTCCTTGAAACAATTCTATCTCCTAGCATGTCCTGTAGTTCTTTATTAGTGACGGATAGTTGGTGGTGGACATTTCTGAGAGCAACATGCAGGAGTGTGGTTGTGCATTATCCTTCAGAGGTTTCAGACTTGCACTGAAAACTTTCATTACCATATTAACAACAGAGAAACTATTACCCAGTCTCTTGGTTTGCTATAAACAAATCCCGTTCTCATGATGTGAGTTGAGGGGGAGGAAAGAAAGAAAAAAAGTAAACCTGTTGTGAGTACACCAAATCTCTGAATCTCTACTGCAACCTCCTCTTTTCCCTCCTTTCCCCACATCTTCTCACCCTCCCCCTCCCCAGCCCCAGATGAGACAGATCCAGGAGGCAAATAAGACAACAGAAAAAAAACCCAAACCAAACCAAACCAAAAAAATGGGGAATTGAGGTAGGAAAAAATAAACAAAATACAAATTTAATTAAATATACAAAATAATACAAGGAAAAATATCAGTGTATGTAGCTGCCAGGGGGAACAGACAGCATGCAAACAGCACACAACAAGTGAACCAAGGAAAACGAGGAAACACTCCAGCCCACAAGCCAAAAGCTGCAACCAGAAAGAGGAATCCTCTCACATTACAATCTGAACTACAAAATCCACAATACTTTGCTCCAGCCAGCACTTCCATTTCAAAGCTGGCATGATGTTAACATGGTGTGGAGCAGCAGATTCAACTGAACCCATGACACCCAGAGGAACATATTGTCTGAATTAAAACTGCAAAATAGTCCAGCAAAGAGCAAACATATTTATTCATCAGATTATTAGTTTCACTTAAAAGATCCTGAAGACATTTTCTTCTAGTGACATTCTTTCTCTGCCCTAGTAAGATCACACACAGGGAATACTGTGTCAAATTTTGGGCTCCCCAGTTCAAGAGAGACAGGGACCCGCTGGAAAGAGTCCAGCAGAGAGCCACAAGGATAACTGGGGGACTTAAGCATCTTCCCTACAAAGAGAGACTGAGAAACCTGCAGCTGTTTAGCCTGGAGAAGAAGACTGAGAGGAGATCTCATCAATGTCTATAAATATCTGAGGAATGGGGGTCAAGTGGATGGGGCCAATCTCTTTTTGGTGGTCTGCAGCAATAAGACAAGGAGCAATGGCTACAATCTGGAACATAGAAGGTTTCGCCTCTACATGAAGAGATATTTCTTCACATTGAGGGTGACAGAGCACTGGAACAGGCTGCTCAGAGAGGATGTGGAGTCTTCTTCTCTGCCAACCTTCAAAACCCTCCTGGATGCATTCTTGTGCAGTGTATCCTAGGTGTTCCTGCTTGGCAGGAGAGTTGGACTGGATGATCTCTGGAAGTCCCTTTCAGCCTCTAATGTTCTGTGATTCTCTAATTCCATACATCTTCTTGAAAGCAGACTAAAAGTTGTCTTCAAAGGATTTTCTTCAATCATGTGAATACCACTTTGCCTGGAGTCTCTTAAGGCATTTCAAATAAACACTGATTGCAGGCAGTCAATATTTGAGCATCTCAGTCTGGGACAGTCATTCTTATATCTGCTATCATTAACAGAATGAAGTAACTGCTTAGACAAAATGAGTTAACTGAAGTGTCTTTTCTCATAATTGAGTCACTTTTCAGAAGTGTATCTTTCCCATCACTGACTTATAAAGGAGAATTTTAGGTAACTTGCATAAGCTTCCAGGTCTAACTTCTCTTTCCCATCACTGACTTATAAAGGAGAACAGGTAACTTGCATAAGCTTCCAGGTCTAACTTCTCTTTCCCATCACTGACTTATAAAGGAGAATAGGTAACTTGCATAAGCTTCCAGGTCTAACTTCTCTTTCCCATCACTGACTTATAAAGGAGAATAGGTAACTTGCATAAGCTTCCAGGTCTAACTTCTGGATAGCTAAAGTTTGGTAAAATAAATGTTATTGCTCACATGAAATTATTTTCACACTTTTGGAATTATATATCTTCTATTTCAAATGTGCGGCACTTTTAAGGGAAGAAGAGACAACAGAGATTAATAATAATAATAGTAGTAGCAGTAGTAGTAGTAGATATACAGCCTTAAGACAAATGAAGTAGTATTCCTAGTACTAGTCACAATCACTATTAAGGGTCATATTGTAGGACTTAATAAGACAATAAGCCAGTAGCCAATGTTCTGCATAAATAATGAACGAAATCAGTCATGCATCTAATTGGGACATTTGTACTATATTGCTTGAGGCCTAGAATATTTTTCTGTGCTAGATATGTGCTTGACTAAATTAATCAGATAATCAGATCTCAGTCTTATCTCCGTTTCCTGAAACTCTTTGTGGCAGAAGGTATGGGTAAGATAATATTTCTGATGATGATGGTCTTTTTTTTAAGGAGATAGGTACGTCATCTTCCTGATCAGGAGGTCTGTAGCAGACTCCTACTATGATGGCACCCTGCCATGCCTTCCCTTTAATCTTCGCCCATAAGCTCTCTGTTTTTTCATTGTACACCCCCAGGTGAAGCTTCCATGGACTCTATTACTGATATACAGGGCAATGCCCCCTCCCTTTCTCCCCTGCCTGTCCTTCCTGAAGAGTCTAAACCCATCTATCCCTATGCTCTACTCATGAGATCTATCCCACCATGTCTCATTGATGTCTATGATGTCATAACCTTGTAGGCTCACACGTATTTGCAATTATTCCTGTTTGTTCCCTGTGCTCATCACATTACTGTAGAGGCGTTTCAGTTGTGCCTCTGTTGGAGCTGACTTACTGATTTTCCCTCATCCCATTCTTTGGGCATTCCTTTCCCAGTCTGTACTTCAACCCCAGGCTCAGATCCCACCTATCCACACTCAGACACCTCTGTAGCTATCAACCTATTTCTATCCTTCATGTCTTCATTACCACATAGATCATCACATGATGTTTCCCTTTTGGCAGCTACTACCTGAAGGGAATCCGGCTACATGTCCTTTCAGGGGATAGGTTTAGTATGCTTACACTAGCCCTGTCTTTCAGGCAAGCTCTAATATCTCTCTGTGAATATGCTTTCATCCTCAGAAGTGGTATAAACGTAAATTAGGTTGGACTATCACTGAGGCTTTTATGGTTAATATTGAAACTAACGTAACAAGCTGTAACTTAAACCTTCATTCACATTGCTGTTCACTGAAACCCCTTCTGAGGTTTAAAAAAAAGTTTGATTAACTTTTTTTCAAGTTTACTGGTTTTCATGCCTGTCTGCCTCCTTAGTAGAGCAGATAAATCTCTACAATACAGAAATGGCATATTACAAGAAACTATTCTTGCTCTGAGCTGGCATAACTCAGTTATATATATAGGCCAGTTTGTAACTCCTTTAAATTAGTGGCTTTGGGAAATTAGGCTGTCCACAAAATCCTCTTAGATTACTTGCAACCACAGGCAATTAGACAGTTAGAGCTGAGGCCAGCCTAGAGACAAAGCCAGAATATTCCCTACAGCACATCAGTTGCTCAATACTCTTGCTCCTAAGCCAGGGTGGTTTTTTGACCACCTGATTTGAAAGTAATACATTGGCAAAATATCCTGGTTTGGATACTTATAAGAATAAAAAATTTAAATTCTCAGTTTCATTCATCTCAGCTATGGCCTGGCTATCAAATAACATTAAGTGTGATTAAAAGAGCTGAGACTGTTTAGTTCGAAAAAGAGGAGGCTAAGGGAAGATCTCATCACTATTTACAGCTACCTGAAAGGAATTTGTGGAGAGGTTGGCGCTGATCTCTTCTCAGAAGTAAATAGTGATAGAACAAGAGGGAAAGACCTCAAGCAGTGACTGGGTAGGTTTAGATCAGATATTAGGAAAAATTTTCACAGAAAGAAGGGTCAGGGATTGGAATAGGCTGCCCAGGAAGGTGGTTGAGTCACCAACCCTGTATGTGTTTAAAAGTTGTTTGAATGTGGTGCTTGGGGATATGGTTTAGGGCAGACCTCGTAGAGTAGGGATATCGGTTAGACTTGCTGATCCTTAGGGTCTTCACTAACCTGAATGTTTCTGTGAATCTGTAAATCTGTGAAATTGAAAGAGAGGTAACAAAAAATGTGATGAGGGTTCAGAAACTTCAAAACCAGCTTTGCATTAAACTAGCAAGTTTAAAATTAGGTGGCTGTTTCTCACTGAAGTTTAAAATTTTATTTTATCAAACCTGATATGCTTTGAATGTAAGAGAACTAGGTAAGTAGTTACAAGCAGTTTTCATTTTCTGGTAGGTAAAACTACGTATTTACACATGTAAATCTATTACAGAGATCATCTCTGCTTGGTAAAAAAAAGATTTAAAAAAACAGAGAATTTATATAAAATTGACAAACTAGACTAGTTCTGGACCCCCCAACACAAGAAGGACATGGAACTGCTGGAGCCAGTCCAGAGGAGAGCCACGAAGATGATCAGAGGGCTGGAGCAGCTCTGCTATGTGGACAGGCTGAGAGAGTTGGGGCTCTGCAGCCTGCAGAAGAGAAGGCTTCGAGGAGACCTTATAGTGGCTTTCCAGTATCTGAAGGGAGCCTACAGGAAGGCTGGGGAGGGACTATTTACACGATCTAGTAATGTCAGGATGAGGGGGAATGGGTTTAAGCTGGAAGAGGGGAGATTTAGACTGGATGTTAGGAGGAACTTCTTTACAGTGAGGGTGGTAAGACACTGGAATGAGTTGCCCAGGGAGGTTGTGGATGCTTCCTCCCTGGAGGTGTTTAAGGCCAGGCTGGATGAGGCCTTGAGCAGCCTGCTCTAGTGGGAGGTGTCCCTGCCTATGGCAGGGGGTTGGAGCTGGATGGTCCTTGAGGTCCCTTCCAACCTAAACCATTCTATGATTCTTTGACTTTATAATACAGTTTTATTTCCTCATGAAAGAAATCTAGAATAAATAAATTTCATAAATGTGATTAATTCATTAGGGCCATTTGTCTCCTAGTTTTTAAATCCAGGCTGAAGAGAAAATCCTGTCTAAAACCAGCTAATCAAGTACTCAGGATTAACAGAAACAGTTTTTTTCTGAAAAGTGGGAAATTGTAATGTTAAAGCACTTTTGGTTTTGTTAGTAAAATTTGTTCTGTAGACCTCAAAAAACAACAAAAAAAAGTCTCAGAATTAAATTACTTAAGTCAGAGGGAAAAAAAAAAAAACACAAAACCAAATAACCCCCAAAACAACAACAACAACAACCAAAACAAACAAAAAAAATCCCAAACACAAACAAAAAAAAAGATCCAGAAAAGACAAGCAGATGTACCTCTGTTTAAATTCTAGTGGTCAGACATTCCACTTCTTCTTACTCTTTGCTGTCACCTACCACACATTTTACAGAAGTTTATTTTCACTGATTTCATTTCAGAGAGCTCCAGGTTGCTCTCTGAAATCACTCAGATCAAAATTAAATGATATCCGAGGTTCCATGAGCACTGTACAGCTGTAATACTCATAAATACTGACATATCCCAAAGGTAAAGATGTGTACCAGTTTGTGAACACTGTTATAGAATTTGTTGTTTAAGGTTATAACAGATTTTTCATTTTTCTGATGCTATCACCATGTTTATGTCAGTAACAAGAAAGTTTCTATTGCTGCATTAAATTTTCAAGTGCTTCAGTTCTGCACTGGTTAGACCACACCTTGAGTACTGTGTCCAGTTCTGGGCGCCCCTGTTTAAGAGGGACATTGAGATGCTTGAACGTGTCCAGAGAAGGGCGACAAGGCTGGTGAGAGGCCTCGAGCACAGCCCTACGAGGAGAGGCTGAGGGAGCTGGGATTGTTTAGCCTGGAGAAGAGGAGGCTCAGGGGAGACCTTATTGCTGTCTACAACTACCTGAGGGGTGGTTGTGGCCAGGAGGAGGTTGCTCTCTTCTCTCAGGCACCCAGCACCAGAACAAGAGGATACAGCCTCAAGCTATGCCAGGGGAAATTTAGGCTTGAGGTGAGGAGAAAGTTCTTCAGTGAGAGAGTCATTGGACACTGGAATGGGCTGCCCAGGGAGGTGGTGGAGTCACCATCCCTGGAGCTGTTCAAGGCAAGGTTGGACGTGGCACTTGGTGCCATGGTCTAGCCTTGAGCTCTGTGGTAACAGGTTGGACTTGATGATCTGTGAGGTCTCTTTCAACCTTGGTGATACTGTGGTACTGTGATACTGTGAATTTCAAGTGTATATTTGAGCTGGCACTGTTGTATCTGGAAGTCTGCCTTCACAGCAATGGTTTTGTTCTAAGCTTAATAAATTATAAGTTTTATTTCATATAATCAGGGAGATTTTAATAAGTTCTGCAGTAATACCTAAAGCAAATCCACTACCATTGTCAGTTTGAAGAATTAAAACATAATAAGCAGAGGCACCTGAAGCTTTTCTCAGTTCTCCTTTTTACTACAGACCTTTGAATTTTCCCTGTAAGTTTACATATTGTTGGAAGCAAATAATGAATGTGACTATTTAACAAAATTAATGCAGGATAACAATGAAAGTATCCTGATCAGTATAAGTATGCACAATTTAGCCGTATACTGAACATATTTCTCTTTGTTTGGGAAATCTCATGTGGAAAACATTATTTTTATGGGAATATATATATTTTTTTATGCATGCTTTCTCTGTGGCTTAGGGATGTAATGGGGGAAAGTGCACAAGGGTTTGAATTAAAATTGTACCAACAGAAGTCTTTTGGAAAATATGAAGAGATGTGAAACTCCATCAAAAGGCAGAGGTAAGCTGAGGGAAGTAAGATTAAACAGTCTTTGAATTTATTGTAATTTTTGAAGGATGGCATGAGAAGATGTTCACTATCAGTGCAAAACTCCAGAAGGGGTGATAATAAGGCTCAAATTAGACATCCAAGACCCCAAATTTCTAAGTCTGAAACAAAGACAACAGATTGCCAGATCATAAAAAAAAAGTTTCCAATGCATTCAACGTAATACTATGTAATGAGGTGGGACTATATGACAAATTTAGCTGCATAATTAAATGCTCTGTGTTGCCCAAGAAGAAGCAAGAGAAATAAAAAGCTGCTGGTTTTCAGTCTTGAATGTGTGTTTAGAATGACACTCGATTTGGAATAAAAATATTAACTGCATCACAAACCCTGTGAGCCATCCTAAGGATCATCCACCTCTTATTTGACAACATTATTTTTGACCTTTTAATTTCAAGGATCGAGAAAGTTCCCACAGACTATCTTTGGGCTACTCTGTATTTGCAAGTTCTTTCAGCACTGAGTCATCTCTGCATTGCCTATGGCAACATAGCTTTGACTGATGATGGCCTGGATGAGGCCTTGAGCAGCCTGCTCTAGTGGGAGGTGTCCCTGCCTATGGCAGGGGGTTGGAGCTGGATGATCCTTGAGGTCCCTTCCAACCTAAACCATTCTATGATTCTATGATTCTATGATGTCATTTATGCTTTACATGCTGAAAGTGCTCACAGAAGGTCCATGCTTTTGTAATTGATTATAATCTTTTGAATGATGACTTTTCTATCATTATCAGACCAAGAAAGGAAGGAGAGGGTTGTTAAATAAAACTAAACTTCATGTTAACATATTTTTTATGAGTTTTGGTTTGGGGGGAAAAAAAGAATGAAGGATTTAACACATATATATTTAGTCCACAAAAACATTCTTATGTTTGATCTTTGCTATGTAAGAGGAAAAAAACATGCTGCACAGTTACACTTTTCTTCACTTTAGAGGTCAGAGAGTGTAGGAAAACTGCTTTTTCATTTAATTGCATATAAACATGTCCCCAGCCACTGCTTAAGCCAATTCATACACAGAATGTTAAACTACTGCATGTGAAGTTAGCAGCAAATTAATATTTAATGAAAATCCTGCATTAACCCCTTGATCCTAACCTTCAGGTTTAATGTGAAACTGAAACAAAAATTTAAACCAAAGACTTCAGTGCTACAATAGCAACAAAGAACACTATTTCTAGAGTAATTTTTTTTCCTCTCTGTTCAGAATATGCGTGAAGTCTTCATGCAGCTCTAGGTGGGCTCTTCTGGCCTCCAAAATTCTGACAGTTGCCATGCAAATCCACTCAAGAGAGGAAAGAGGCTTTCGTTTACCCTTTCATTTACTCTGCTCTCGTCAGATCCTATCAGGACTACTGTGTACAGTACTGGAGCCCCCAACACAAGAAGGACATCAAAATGTTGGAATGAATCCAGAGGAGGGTCATGAAGATGATCAGAGGGCTGGAGAACCTCTGCTGTGAGGACAGGCTACAAGAGTTGAGGCTCTTGAGCCTGGAGAAAAGAAGGCTTCAAGGAGACCTTGTAGTGAAACAATGGAACATGTTGCCCAAGGAGGTTGTGGATGCTCTCTTCCTAGAGGAGTTCAAGGCCAGGTTGGATAAGGCCTTGAGTGACCTGTTCTAGTGGGAGGTGTCCCTGCCTAAGGCAGTGGTTTGGAACTAGATGATTTTTGAGGTCCCTCCTAACCTAAACCAGTCTATGATTCCATGATACATTTATATTGCATCTTAAAGATGTATACATTTTATAAAGGATAAACTTATTTAGCGGCTTGCATTTCACCTCTGTTAGCAGGTGTGCATAGTCACAGGTCTGAAGATATGGACATATGTCTTTGTTGGTCTTGGCCCTGTGATGCTATGATATCAAGCACATCGGTATTCCCTAAGTCTAGCTAGTGATTCTGCTGAATATACTAATCTCTTGCTTAGAGTCATTCATCACATTTTGCTGCTCTCAGAGGCATACTTCACTGACAGGGCTTATGCTCACCCACTGGCAGAATTGTCATGGTCATGATTTAGGAAAATTCTTTGTGTATGCAGGAACTGTAGATATTGTGTAAGCTGGTCAGAAGATGATGCAGGTAAAGATATCTCACCTTAAGAAGGGTGCTCATTGATAGACATCAAGCTCAGCAGTAGGAAGAGTCTTTTAAAGAGATAATGGAAGTTCTTGATTTCCATTTCTCAAAACAAACCTGAAGAACGGAGGATAAAAACAACGTGTGGTAGTTTCAGTGGTTATCTGTAGTCTCTTGAAGAATGTATTCGTCCCAGTACCCCTCAAAAAAAATCCTGTTCCTGTGAGATGATTCTTTGTAGTATTGTGACATTATCTGATCCCTGGCTAAAAAGAAGACATACTAATTCCCATATTTTGTCCATGACTTGGTATTCATAAAGATACAGTCCCCAGTGGAGAAAAAAAAAATCATCAGATATTTGTCTTTTCCATATGTCTATTGTTGTTAAGATCCCCCTTTTATACTTAAATGGCACACAGATACAGAATGGATAACTGTATACTAAATCTCCCACTAAAAGGGTTTAAGCACCTGTGCTTTCAAAATATAGCAATCAATCCATCGCTAGCCCTGGTGTGGCTACAGAAATTCTCTGGAGTGGAAGGCAATACGGATTGATGCTGTGTTGTGTCTTTCCGTCTGTCAGGAATCGGTAGTTTCAAGAATAACAGTGTTCCCCTTCACTATCAGAGGCATTATTGCTGAAATTTCATGATGGAAAATGTAAACATTAACTATGTCCCTGCTGAACAGTTTGGTGCAGTCATGATGTCGGTATCCAGTCATGGCTTTTACAAGCACCGTAACTTGAAGCACTCCAGTGTTTAGCACTGTTAGAGGATACCCAGTTGAAGAACATAGAACAGAGAAAGGTTCTCCACCTTGATGCAGAAATCTTTCCAGATTATATTTTAGTAGTAAAGATATCCTCTCACAAATCTTGTTTTGAAAAAATCAGACCATTCTAATGCTAATATAAATGACAAAACAGATATGAGACTTGCTTATACTTTCAATCACCTCAGTAGCACAAGTTTCAATTAAAATTATTACATTCTTTGGTTTGCACAATTTTTTGATATAATAGTACATTTATATGTTAATTTTGCTAAGATCAACTTTATTTATCTACAGGAAGCTATTCCAAGATTGTTGTACATTTTCTTCGCTTCTGAAATGTTATCACATTTAATTGCCTGATCTTATTTGGGTTGCAATCATAGTCATTAATTAGCAGGAAGGTGAGGGACAGCATCATATCTAACTATCTGTTATGGCTGCTTTAATGAGGAAAATACCTGCCATCATTTTAAAGGCATCCTGTATACTTCACAAATACAGCTTGCTGTAGCATTCTCATTTAGACTGTGAACATCAAAGGAAATTGATGTCAGGTGTGAACAGAAGCTGTTGAATATATCTGTTGAGGAAGCTGAGTGGTATGTCTGGATGGGAGAGATGAAGGGCAGCTTAAAACATTAACAAAACTACAGGTAATTAGTGTAAACTTTCAAGGGTAAGGTATGCTTGAGGAATAAAAATGTTGTTTATAGCTATTCCCTGTAGTGCCACTATTGCTAAGGGTCTGTCAATGTTTTCATTTATAAAGCTCTATTTTTATAGGATTGTGCATGAGTAATAAAAAATGTGCTTGGGGCTAGAAGTTGACAATTTAAAGGAAAATAAATTGGGTTTGTTGCTTTGGTGGAGTTTTTTAAAATTATGTGAGTATATGAATAGTAGAAGTTTATCTGTTTTGAATGGTTGTTTTCCTTTGTATAATTCAGCTGTTGGTTTAAAATCAAATTAATGAAATTTGGCAAGCAATTAGTTCTTAGTATGGAGCAATCAGCGTCGGAATTCTTGGGGAAAAATTAAATCATCTAAGATTATTTAGTGATTCACAGGCAAAATTATATCTTTCAAAGGGAATCATAAAGAATTCAATGCATCTGTAAAATACATTGAATTAATATTTTCATTTCAAGGAAAGTGTTACAACACCTTACCTGAAAAACAAGCTTTAAGAAAAGCCAAAATATAAACAAATGTGGTCAGTGATAAAGATGTTGTAAGCTGTGTGTGCTTTATCAGGCTTGTCCACTGGGTGCTAAGGACCTTGTCATACCTCATCTCAATAATTCTCTATACATAGAATATGGTAGAAACCTTATTGGGCTACTGATACTTTCAGGCTCTTGCATGCTTAAAAGAGACAAAAAATAATTTCTTAGGAAAAAAAAAATGTGCCTTTTGACTCTCACCATGTAATTATAGCTGAATATTGTCTCATTGTAATTTCACAGTGGACTACCTTTATTTTTACACTTTCTTTCCTCATCACATCACAACAATCAGAGTAGTGACTGTCATGGCATTGTCATGAAAAAGATCCTTTTAAATGGAAGTTTAAGGATCAAATGTGCCTTGGATTACATGGGTACCTGTGAACAGTACTTACTTTTCATTCAAGTTTATTCACCTGCCAGGATCTCTGATTGCTTTAGAAGAGAAGTCAAGTATTGTTACCACATTATACAGATGAAGGAAATGAATGTAAGTAAACAGTTATCACACATGCCTCTCAGCAGAGCAATGCTGGCAAGGAACTGGAAGTCAAGTCTCTTGAACACCATGCTAGTAATCCACTATACAATTATGCCCCTATCATCTGTGGAAGTCTTGGAAAATGCCGGTCCAAACTCTTCCTCAAGGGTTAATATATGAAAGCCTTTTAAGTTTTGCAAATATTTGAGTGATTTCTGTCAAATCTATAAACCAAAACCTTGGTAAAATTATGTCCCTTTTTATTTTTTAATGGTAAAATCCATTGTTTCTTCCATATATGTGTGTGTGTGTGTGTGTATGTTCTTTACTCCTCAAAGAACCTGGTTTCGAAATCCTAGCGCACTAACACTGCGGAAGAAATAACACCACAGTCACACATACTTAGCGCAGTAGCTTTTTATTAGATGGCTTTTTAGCATTTGAAAGCATATCCATTTTGAATGATATCCTTCTTGAAGTTTAAGACCAGGGTTTAACTTTTGTGATGATTATTGCAATTGCTATTTCTGTGGAAACATATTACTACTTTCCTGCTACACAAAGAGTTCCCAGACTTGCAATTATAAGTATGTACGCCTAAAAGGCAGAGCCGTGGTCATCTAACCCAATCACCTGCATAGCATGGGCTAGAAAACACTCTGGACAAGATACCTTCTCTTTAGAAACAGATCATCTTTTAGAAATATCCAAACACAAGCCACTATTTTCTCTGTGTAATTTCACGACTTTTCAGGAAAAAAGAATGAAATCTTCCTTGTCACCTTACACCTCATGAGTCTTGTCAAAATCAGTCAGTATTAACAGGGAAACTGAGTAGGCATTACCAGTCTGGATCCTGCTACTAATTTTATAATAAAGCCAGTCTGTGAATCAAAGTCTTCTGATCTTCAGCATGCTCGTATACATATCAGGTTTCCTTTTTTCCTCTCTCTTAAGCTCATCATGAGCTGCCCCTATATGAAAGGGCAGTATTCTGCCCTTAGATCTCTGACTTCAATTGAATTTGAAGTTTAAAAAGCTGAGGGAAAATTTGGCACAAAAGATCCCATATATTCACACTTTCTTTTTATGAACGTGAAGCTATGTTTGGGTGCAATAAACACCTGTCATCTTAAATAGTTAAGAATGTATTGCATTCTGCTTGTGTGCTTTGCGGGGCGGGGGGAGGTGGGTGAAGGATGAAAGTGCAAAGCTACAGTGAAGGATTTAACATTTCAGATGATGTTGCAAAGAGGACTGCAAGTAATTCCAAACAAACGCAGTGCAAAACATCCTGTTTTATGCAAAAAGACACAATACTGATGTTGTAACTCAGGTGACCTTGAAACAGACATGTCACAGACATTTTGTTTAATGATGATATGCCTAATATTAATATGGAGATGATAGAAACTATTTTAGACAGTTCCCAGTGACTGACAGGTAGTCATTTCCTATGAAAACCTTGAGCAGAACTCTTTCACCAATTCAACAATTATCTTTTTGCTCTCTAAAGTTAAACAATAGATGAGACCTCCTAATGGCTTTCCATGTGTTCATCACAGCTACCTGTGCGAATTTGCAGTAATTAAGCAATCTGAAACACTGACTGACCCAGAGAGAAAGCTATTCCATACCGGTGGTGTCCTTGAAATGTCTTCATCATAAAGCAGTCTCTTCTCTTCATCTCAGTGAAAGCTAATGTCATCACTACTGTGCAGCAAGCCTTCTTCCAAATACCTATTGAAATCTTATAAGGATGCTTTTTTATTTAAAAAAAAAAAAAAAAAAAAAAAAGGAAAAAAAAATAATCCCACCAGCAAACAATGTGGGCAGAGAAATGGTCCTGTGAAAACGTTTCTGCTATTAGGAGGGAAGGAAGCAGGGCTTGGTGGGGATCAAAACAATCTTTCTTTTCTTTTTTTCTTTTTTTTTTTTTTAAGGTCAAAAATATAATTAGCATTTGAAAGGTTGTGAAGATGCACTACCTCAGGGACCAAAATGGCCAAATTTGTGCCATTTAATGTCAACAGCCATCGGAGTTGTGATAAAATTAATAGAGCCTTGTGTGATTGATAACACCTCTCATCTGCCATTCCAGTGCAAAAATCCCACAGGTTTAGCAGCAAAGAACAATGTTTAGATCACTTTTGAAAGGAAGCTGTTTGAAAGATGTACTTATGGGCTTTAATTAGCTTCTGAAAATGTGACAATCTTCCCCACTACCAAAAAATAAAAACATCGTGTTTAATTATTAACTGTATGAGGTGTGTTTAGTCTATCTAGTAACAGGACATCCTTTGTGGACACTGAAGGGCAACAGTGGTGAGAAAGACAGACCTTATAGATCAGTTTTTGAAGTGGAAAAGCAGTAGTTTAAATGACAGAAAGAAAGGAGGTGGATCAGTGACAGTGAGAAAAGTTAAACAACGAGTTAAGGACTGAAAGAAAACTAGACATTCTTTAAGTACTGTACATTTTAACTAGAAATCAATTTATCGTTCACGTTCATAAGTTGTGCTCATTTTTTCTAGGCTGTTCTGAAAACATATTGAAATGGCTTTTGAACATATTGAATTGTCTTTGGCCAATATAACTTTCAGAATTACACTGATTAGATATGGTATGAACCAGACATTATTTTATTTTTCTTAAGAACACCAAGTCACAGACCACATCTGTGATTCTGTTGGATTGAAAGGGCAACTTGGTCATTAATGTATTGATTGAAAATCTGTTTCATGGTTTGGGGCCACCAGCTTTTTCTGCAGTTTAAGAAAAATGGTTTTTACTTGATTTAGAGTCACACAATGGTACAATTTTTCGTACCTTGTAGAATGGTAGAGGTTGGAAGGGACCTCTGGAGATCATCTAGTGCCACCCACATTCTAGAACCTGCATGAGGTTTCACAGGAAAATGTCCAGGCAGCTTTTCAAATAAAATCTCCAGAGAAGCAGACTTCACAACCTCTCTGGGCAGCCTGTTCCAGTGCTCCAGCACATTCAAAGTAAAAAAGATTCTCCTTAAGTTCAGCTGAAACCTCCTGTATTTCAGTTTGTACCTGTTGTCCCTTGTCCTACTACTGGCCACCACTGAAGAGCTCAGCCCCATCCTAATACCTCCACTCTTTAGACATTTATATGCATTCATAAAACCCCCCCTCAGTCTCCTCTTTTCTAGGCTAAAGAGCCCCAGGTCTCCCAACCTTTCCTCATAAGACAAGCTGCAATTTTACTTACTGCCCCGCTACTTCCTTGCATGGTCCTGAACTTCGTGTCATCGATCCTCCCTTTATTTCTCAATAAACTATAAATTATGTGAAACACTGTAATAACTTAGCAATCTACCCTGTTCTGTAGTGGGTAATACGTTGTATGTGTATTTCTAGTAACATAGAAATTTTTGTCCTACTGAAAACTCTCTCAACGCTTGAGTGAAAAAAAATATACTTACTTGAAAATAAATTATGAGGCAGTGACAATGTTTTATTAAATATATATTTGCTATTATTTATATTATTAATATTATAATCTCAGAGAAAAGATGCCCTGTGTTTAGAGATAAGTAAAACCTAACACATCATATTTTACCTAATATTTTACCAATATTTTACCTCAGTCTGGAGAAGCACCAGATTGTGACTCATCACCATCCAATTACTGCAGCACCAACTGAGCAAAGGCTCCCACCATAGATCTTAACATATCCCTCAATCATTGCAACAAAACAAGTATATCTGATTTGTCAAGACTACAGCCATCTAGGGGAGATCACTTGGGCAAAAGGTGGACTGGTTAACCAAAAATTGAATCTTTGATGAAAAATTTAATCAACACTTAAATGTGAACAAAAAGGGCTATCCATCAAGATCACAAAACTCTGACTGTAGCAGCCACCTAATGCATTAAATAAAGTGCTGAATCACTATGAATTGCCCCAGCAATGGTAACCACTCACCAGCTTCAGTGGGAAAAATACATGTTAGTGGAAAGGAGCCACAGTTATACTGTCCCCAGATGTCATTTCTCTGCCACTGCCTCTGCCCTCTGAAAAATTGTGCAGAACCAATTGAAAAGTTCTTGAAACCCAATTATTTGCTCTGAAATCAATAGTTCAATGTAAGAGGTCACTAGGCCAGAGTTTCTGTTGGTAAATCTCTCTCACTTCAGCCTTTGGCAGCAGCACATAGTATCTGACATCTTGCTCCTTGATACATCTCACAAGGAGTAATGACATGGGAGAAACAGTTATAAAGGCAAAATGACTAATGAAGGCAACAAAACTTGAGACATGGTTTACTCCACATGATATACATGTAACTTAGCTAAGAAGTATCTTATCATCATATGTAACAATCTTAATACATAAATTCATTCAGGACTTTTGAATTATAGTAAAAAGCTTCCCGAATAATCTAATGCTGTGATAACTTAATGGGACTCTCCATATACCAGATGATAAATGCACAGCAATTCCTGTCAAGGTACTGGCACTCAGAAAAGCTGATGGATGGAATTACACTTTAACACCTACCTCCTCATGCTAACTACTAGCTAAAGGGACTGGCCTTAGAAATTGGGAAGCAATGACAGCATCATGAAAAAAAAAATTGAATGTAATATCAAAACAATAGAGGAAAATAATTTTTTTCTGCGATTCTTGCATGTACTTTAGTGCACTACTTAATGTGGTAAAACGTAATGATTTTCCTTTTATCAGTGAGTCTGTAAAATACAATGTCTTGAGACAACAGATTAGAATTGTGTGCATCTTCAGTACCACTCATAATTCTGACAAGGAGCCCAAATGCATAGATTATACTGCTATTGTAGGTAAAGCAGACAGGAAATTCTGCCAGTGAAATTGTCCCAGGTTTCCCAGAGAACTTCATTTTAGGCTGCCTTGACTATGCCATTGACTTGTTTTAGAATAAACCGTTTGGCATGAAAAAACCTTTGAAACGCAGGTGTCTGTTTTCACCCTGCAATAGGTTTCAAATGTCATCTGTAACTATTTGGTGGCTATATTGTTTACAATATTTTTGCTAAGAAAGCTTAGTTTTTTTCAAACTTTCAGAGGTGCTTGAAATACAACCCAGAAGAAAAGGGATGAAGAGTAAGATTTGTGCCTACTTACTAGTTTCATGATGTTGTTTTCTGAAGACTGTGTTATACTGAGCAGCCTTCACTCCTTCACAACTCCTAACTGCTGAGAGACTGCGGTTGCACCTACCACACATATATGCACGAATAACCCAAAATAAGCCTGTAGCTTGGGGTGAGACTCCCTCATCTTAATTTTTTTTTCCAGGCAAAGTAGTATTCGCTGCAGCAGTGAGTATCAGAATGAATAGCAGGACTTTACTTTCATTGTTGGCAGCTGCATGTGCTTGCAAAATTGAGAGATGAGCAAGAAATGGGGCAGTGCAGAAGCAATGACCAAACTGCAGCAGGTGTTGACTGCACCATACTGAAAGAATTCAATTGGCCAAAATAAGGTTATCTAACTGAAATGACTATCTTAGTTCTGGAAATATCAAATGTTTACATACTTGACTTTAAGCAAGTACAGTTGTGGGTTTTTTAAAGTCATGGTTCATTTGATACAAGTCACGGTTCATTCTATACATAGTATCACGGAGTTTGGAATATTTCTGGTAAAACATTTCCTTAACAGAACATGAAACTTCATCAGAACGAATATTTTTTTTTCTAAAAGCATAGACTTTGTTGAAATTTGTTCTTCTTTATGAAGGAAGGATTTTTGCCTTAGTATTTCAAATTTCTCTGAAGATTTAACTCATCAAACAAGATTCTGGTGTATGTGGAGTGATATACCTCCTTTTCCATTTTCCTGTAGACTATGATTCTGCTGGCCCCTCCATTTTGCCAACCTTCTTCCCATGGTTGTCTAGGGAAGTCTCACATGCCATGAATTACATATTCACAGATTCACACTTTGCATCATGTCGTAAGGAACCCTCAAAGGTCATCTTATCCAACCCAAATTCAGTGAGCAGAAACAACTTCAACTAAATCAGGCTGGCTGGGGCCACATCAAATCTGATCCTGAATGTCTCCAGGGTTGGGGTCTCAACTTCTTCCTTAGGAACCTGTTCCAGTATTTTACCACTTCCTCCTTATATCTAACCTGAATCTACCCTGCTTCATTTTAAAATCATTACCCCTCATCTTATCACTACAATAAGTACAGAAAATTTGGGGAGGTACTCAGTTTAGAAGAACTAGAGAATTGAAGCAGGAATAATGACTGTTATACAGCCCCACAAAGTTGTTGGCTGACTTATTTATTTTGGGATAAGTTAAAATTGCCTAGGAAATTTTCATTTGATATTTCAAGCTCTTGTGAGAGAATGTAGGTATTTGTTTATAATTTATTTTAAATAAAAAGAATAATACTGATTCTACTCAGTAATTAGACTTTTTGTTGTCTAATGTAGACACATTTCTAATGGCCACATTGGAAAGCTACAGTGAAGGACCTTAGAAGAAGTGTGGGCAGCAGGGGCTAGGGAAGTGATTTTCCCCCTTTACTCTCATCAGAGCCCATCTGGAGTACTGTGTGCAGTTCTGGAGCCCCCAACACAAGAAGAACATTGAAATGTTAGAGTAAGTCCAGAGGAGGGCCATGAAGGTGCTCAGAGGGCTGGAGCACTTCTCCTATGAGGACAGGCTATGAGAGTTGGGGCTTTTCAGCCTGGAGAAGAGAAGGCTTCAAGGAGACCTTGTAGTGGCCTTCCAGTATCTGAAGGGGGCCTACAGAAGGGCTGGGAAGGGACCATGTACAAGGTATTGTAGTGACAGGACTGAGGGGTAATGGGTTTAAACTGGAAGAGGGGAGATTTAAACTAAATGTTAGAAAGAAGTTCTTTGCAGTGAAGGTGGTGACACAATCAAACAGGTTGCCCAGAGAGGTTGAGGATGCTCCCTCCCTGGAGGTGTTCAAGGCAAGGTTGGATGAGGCCTTGAGCGACCTGTTCTAGTGGGAAGTGTCCCTGCCTATGGCAGGGGGCTGGAACTAGATGATCTTTGAGGTCCCTTTCAATCTAAACCATTCTATGATAAGAAATTAGATCTGGTATAAAATAAATAACAATAACTTAAAAATAAAAAAGGTCTGAAAAGCTACTTATGAAGTAGAGCTTCATTGCATATAGTAAATGCTCCAGAAGACAAATGTCTTAATACCAAATGTCCCTCCCTCTCCTTCTTGCGCTTAACTTTTATTGCTGAGCATACATCATATGGCATGGAATATCCTTCTGGTCTTGGCTATGTTCCCTTCCAAAATCTTGTCCCCAGTTTACTGTAGAGGAGAGAATATTGGAGACAGAGCACAGAGCACTAGCTGAAACATTGGTTTGTCGTCAAGACCTTTCGAGCTACCAGTACAAGGCACAGTATTGTAAGGGCTGCCATGCCAAAAATTAACTCTATCTCAATCAGACTCAATAAAATTTATTTCACTAACACCATGAGTTCAAAATAACAATGGATATCCTCATCTTTTCTCTTGAAGGCAACAGGGCCATGCATATCACAACTCTTTTTTCTTTTACAACCTCAGTTCTTCACTGAACTTGGGCAATGACCCTGTGACCTCTCAAAAGAAAGTAAATGTATTATTCTGAGTTGTTCTAGGTTTTGTGCCTTCCAGATTACCTTATTATCTCATTTTGTGGTGCTGAAGTTGGTCACAAGAATCCAGTTAGAGATTTCAGTGAGAATACACACCATGCAATGTTCTAAGCAGTAAGTCTGTAACATTCTTGATTTTCCATACTCATGTATTGCATCAAGCAACATTTCAGTAATAGCACTTTTTGTTAATGATATGATTTTTGATATCCAAAGTATTAACTTCAGCAAAATCATAACTACAGTTTGGATATATTGCTAACACTGGAGTGGGATCTTAACATATACTTAGGTATTAGCCCTTTACCTGGTTTTATCTTCACTCATGAATCATAAGAAATGGAGCTGATTTTTTGTTTCTGATTGTGGAATTTCCATCGAAGATTCTTTTTTATTTGATTTCTCATTTATAAGGCTTTTTATGCTTTTGCTATCTGTTTCAAACTGGAGGTGAACTTGACCTTATATTCTTGGATCAGGTAGACCACGTGGGATTTCTTCTCCTTTCCCTATTTGCCAAATCTGTCACAGATCAATGGGTGGCATTTTCAGCTGTTTTCTCAGCTATATTTCTGTTCACTCTTTTTATCTAGCTGGAGAAAACAGTGCATAGTTAAGGAAGAAGAGAAGAAATTGTAATGCTTTAGTTTTAACATATCTGTTTTAATTCTACTGGGAATTGATTTTTTCCCCCCCTTCTTTTCTACTTATTATATCATAGAATCATACAATCTTAAAGCATGTGATATTTCTTAGAGTTGTATGTGCTAATTCTTCAATAAAAAGGTTTCCTTAAAACATCTTAGCAGTAAAATATTTCAGAAGATTTACTTGAATATCTGCTTTCCTGTGTGAAAGCAAGTATTTCACCCAAAAGTGATGTGGGAATTTATGATCTGACAAGAACATGTGTATTAAGGTTAATTGTGGCAGTAAGAACTGAATTTAACAACAACAACAACAACAACAACAACAAAATCCCTACAGAACCCCCAAACATTAAAAGAAACAAACTAACAAACAGGGAAAAAAAAATAGAGAAATAGAGACCTGCACTACTTCCTAGAATTTTTGCATCCTGCTACCTTGTAGAGTCAGATCCTGTCCACAGCTACCAATATAGCAGTCAATATCATCTGTTGGGAGTGCAATAAGACAAGACCAACCTATCTACACTCAGTGGCCTCAGACAGAATGTACCAGATAAAGCAATCGTAAGAGTAGAAGACATTTTTACCATTAACAAAGATCATGGAGCAGATCCTCCTGAAGGCTCTGCAAAAGCAAATGGAAAACCAGGCAGAGGTGACTGGTGGTAACCAGCATGGCTTCACTAAGGGCAAATCATGCCTGACAAATTTGGTGGCTTTTTATGATGTAGTCACAGCTGCAATGGACAGGGGAAGGGCAACTGATGTCGTCTACCTGGACCTGAGTAAGGCGTTCTACTCTGTCCCACATGACATCCTGGTCACCAAACTGGAAAAGCACAAACTGGATGGGTGGAGCACTGCTGGATAAGGAATTGGCTGGATGGTCGCATGCAGAGAGTGGTGATCAATGGCACAATGTCCACCTGGCGACCGGTGACAAGTGGTGTTCCTCAGGGGTCAGTGCTGGGACCAGTGCTCTTTAACATCTTTGTCAGTGATATGGACAGAGGAATAGAGTGCACCTTCAGCAAGTTTGCAGATGACACCAAGCTGTGTGGCACAGCTGACTTGCTGGAGGGCAGGGATGCCATCCAGAGGGACCTGGACAGGCTGGAGAGGTGGGCCCAGGCCAACCTCATGACGTTTAACAAGGCCAAGTGTAAGGTCCTGCACCTGGGTCGGTGCAATCCCAGGCACAGATACAGGCTGGGTGATGAATGGCTGGAGAGCAGCCCTGAGGAGAAGGACCTGGGGGTCTGGGTCGACGAGAAGCTCAACATGAGCCGGCAGTGTGCACATGCAGCCCAGACAGCCAACCGAGTGCTGGGCTGCATCAAGAGAAGTGTGGCCAGCAGGGCAAGGGAGGTGATTCTCCCCCTTTACTCTGCTCTCGTCAGACCCCACCTGGAGTACTGTGTGCAGTTCTGGAGCCCCCAATACAAGAAGGACATGGAACTGCTGGAGCGGGTCCAAAGGAGAGCCACGAAGATGATCAGAGGGCTGGAGCACCTCTGCTATGAGGACAGGCTGAGAGAGTTGGGGCTCTTCAGCCTGGAGAGGAGAAGGCTTCGAGGAGACCTTATAGTGGCCTTCCAGTATTTGAAGGGAGCCTACAGGAAAGCTGGGGAGGGACTATTTACACGGTCTAGTAATGTTAGGACGAGGGGGAATGGGTTTAAGCTGGAAGAGGGGAAATTTAGACTGGATGTTAGGAGGAAGTTCTTTACAGTGAGGGTGGTGAGACACTGGCACAGGTTGCCCAGGGAGGTTGTGGATGCTTCCTCCCTGGAGGCGTTTAAAGCCAGGCTGGATGAGGCCTTGAGCAGCCTGCTCTAGTGGGAGGTGTCCCTGCCTATGGCAGGGGGTTGGAGCTGGATGATCCTTGAGGTCCCTTCCAACCTAAACCATTCTATGATTCTATGATTCTAATATATTCAGATTATAGTGCAAAAGGTGTTCAGATTTTGTCTACTCATGAATTTCCAATAAGATTTAAGGAGCTTTTTTCAGTTTTATTGGTCTTTTTTGACTCTTCTCTCCCTTCTTTCCAGCCACCAAGCTTGGAAATCTGCTTTCCTAAATCCTTTACATGCTCTCAAGAAAAGAAATCAAGTTCAGCACTATGAGCTGTGTTAGTTTAGTGCTTTGTTGGTCAGAAAAGTCAAACTGGTACTGATAATGTCACTTTTAAAATGATTTTTCTTGCCCTGTCATTGGAAGTGCAATTGGTGCTAAGCAACAATAGTAGTGGAATGGATGGATGGATGGATGGATGGATGGATGGATGTTGAGACTAAAATCAGTGACAGTTATTGTATATAAAAAAATACACTTAAATGTGCAATTAGGCCAGAGTGTGAATTCTATATTCATATATAATTAACTCCTTATCAGTTTTGCACTCAGTTTTTGATTATGTGACAGCAAATTAAGTCGGACACGTTTTTAATTGGTTAGATGTGCTACGTCATCAATGAGAATCATTGCTCCAGATTAGATTTAGCACGTACTTGGCAATAAAAAGGAACACTTCTTTCATCCCCAAACAAGCCTCCATCCTCATAAAAAAATAACAACATTATTATGTTTAAAGGTGAAATTATTTTCCTGGCATTTTTGTGCTATGGAAAGCGATTATTCATTTGCCTTTTGTGGCTCACTCGTTGCTCACTTGTCACCTGTTGCATTTCCTCTCTCTTCACAGACACCATCCTTCTGCTCTCCTAATGATGATAATTGCAGCATTCCATAACCTACTTTTGAAATAATCATCTTTATTTTAAACGTACTGAAGAAAAGGAATATGTAAGAGACACAAAAGACTTTATTTACAAAATATTCTTTATCTGGAATCCTAATATATTTTCCATTGAATATTCCAAAGCAATCACAATTTATATGATGTACATATAAATGGCTTGTACAGTCTTCAAGTAATCACAATGCAAATATTATTGTGGTTCCTACTTGTGTTGTCAGGTTCTGGGAAAGGATAGTCTGACACACATTTCATTTTTTCTTATCCAGCAGGTACACATTTTTTGACTGGGCTTGTTGATGCTTCTGCAAGTCTTGAAACAATTTGCAAATTCAAATTTCAGCATACGTCTGTTGAATTCAAATATTTGAATACTGAGTAGCTAAGATGGTAGAAAGCAATTCCATTAAGATCTCTGATAAGAAAAGGGTTTTAGAGAGAGGATTTTGAACCTGTAAGTGTACTGAAAGTGCATCAGGCTTTATGTTATGTAGCCATCACATATTTGCCAGAGCTTGGCTTGGAGTATAAATAAAGATTGTCATTACCTTGCCACATCTTAACAGCTGATCTGCCCAGAAAAATTTGAATACCGATTCTGGTATTGTATTCGGTTCCCCTGTTAATTTCTTATCTGTAATAAATAAATACTCAAAATTACACTCCTTAAGTATATATGCAGATAGTGGAACAGAAGCCGCTGGCCTTTTAACATTTTGGCAGGCTTCTCTGTAAGTAAGTAAATAGTTCAAAAACATCATTTATCTCATGAATTTCATTACACTTCTTCCAGATCACAAATGATTCATGAACAAATTGTAAAATTCATTGAATGATACCAATAAATACAGAAATTTCAAATTTCTTTATTTTTGGATATGCAGCCATCATTCTTCTGGTAAGTGGTGCAGCATGGATATTCGATCATTAGAAGCAATGTTTAGTACTGCATATTCTGATGAAAAAACAATCCCAGAATTCTTGCTACCATTTCTTTCAATTGTGTAACTTCAAGGTCAGTTTTGACAACTCCCTGTTATTTAGGTATATAATTTTATACTTTTTTTCTTTCCTGTTTTCATGTTAGTGAAACTAATCCCTATCCAGGGATAGTCTGGATCACAAAATGGGTGAAATTCATCTAAAAGAAAAAGGATTCTGCATAAACAGTTGTCTTATCTGTAGAAAATCCAAAGATGAGATTAAGATACATATAATAACTGTGGTAATATCAACATGTAAATTCCAGACACTTCAGTGGCAGCTTGATCAGGGCTCAGAGTTATTACATAAAATAGTGTCACTGTAATTAATAAGCATTCATTTATAAACTTAGAAGGAAGAAATAGACTTAAAATACATTTTGTGCTGTTTGTTATTTAGTCTTTGTATTGTTTCAGCAGTTAGCATTAATAGAAATAAGTATTTCAAAATAAACTTGAAGTTGGAAAAATGACGAAAAAAACCCAGTATTTTCTTATTTCTATCTCTTTTCAAAAGCTTTATTACTACTTATAGAAAAAAACACCAGATTCTGAGCCAACATATGTGAATTCAAAACACACTCAAATATAATCATGCAGAAAGATGCATAAGCACATATATGCCCACCAACACATATATGCAGCCCTACAGAGCAAACAGGAAATCAAAGTAGTTGTGAAGTCTGCAAGTTCACCTGCATTCACTGTTTATGTATTTCTGAGCTTGGGTGTAATTCTGACAATTAGCCTCCTGGTATTGGTTCTGCTGAAGTGTCTGCAGTGCATTAGAAATGTCAAAAGGAATCACGGTAGGAAACACTATGTAAGACCTACAATAGGTACTGGGACAGGGAGGAACATTAAAAAGCGACAACCGTTCCCTCCTCATTCCCTGATTACTTGGGAAAAGAAATTAAGCAAAAACCAAAACACAACTCGATAATTCCAGTTGAAAAGTAAAGAACAAAAGAAATTAAATTGTGGTAGGAAGTAGAATGGAGGGGGGGAAAAGTGCTGTTAATTTTTTATGTAATTTTCTTTCTTTTTTTTTTTTTTTTAATAAAGAAGAAGAAAAAAGCTTTGCCCTGCTTGAAATAAAATATTAATACACTAAATGCTTCTTTTTTTTTTTTTTTTCTATTGGTCACATTTAGCTAGGCAGAAATTTAAAAATTCTGTTGGCATGTTTGTTGAGAATAAAAAAGCCTGTAGGTCAAGTCTTTCTGAGAGAATGCCAAATGTCTTTGTGTCCAGTTATTTATGGTTTCAGATAATTGTACAGAAAATATCAAATTTGCATAGTGTGATTATTGCTGATTATTTATCTAGCAGTCAAAATGTTTCAGTGGTTCCTAGGATGACAGATTGACAAGTACTTAAAACTCATTCATTTTATGAAATTTGCATGTAATTAGGCAATAATGAAGGGGATGTTTGTGGACAGCGGATTATACTACAATATGCTGGAAGCGATTCAAATGCTTGACAAAGTGTTAACATTATCTTCAGTTTCAACTAAGTCTTTAATGTTTGGCTCAAAAAATCAGTTGAAAAATAAAATGGGTTATGGAAAGTTACTAAATATATTTCTAGAATGAAGTATGTATTTTTTTTACCCCTCTCTTTGTCTATTCCTACTTATTTATGCATTGCTGATGAATTGTACTTTAGATATTTAACTCAGATCACACTTGGTGCAGCTCATCTGTAATACTTTTGCTGCCACTGCTGTGGTCATTATCACAGTGAAATCCTATGAAGAATGGCTTTCTTTGGTTTCTTGGCATGCATGTGGGACCTGAATTTTAACGCTTCTGCTTTGAGATTCATACAAATGTGATTCTGAAGAACTGATTTATCACAGTAGATATAATTTGTTTCTTAATCGGATGTTTCCACACAAATACAATATTCAACTTCATGGTATATACTTTAAGTGCAGGTAACCTTCACCAGTACTTTGTGATGGTTGACAACTGCAAATGACTGCCACTTGTACAAAAGTATAAAATTACTTCAGATATCCTGGCAGTCACATTTTATTTAATAAAATGTTGGTTCTTCTTTTAGTGCCATAAAAAAGTTTGCTCCTGTTTTTAGAGGATTTCATTTATATTCATCAAATGTACTTCTACATTTGACTCCATAGTAAGCGCTCACTTTTCTAATACATACTAGTGTGCAGGGATCTGTGTATGAAATCATAGAATCAACCAGGTTGGAAGAAACCTCCAAGATCATCTAGTCCAACCTATCACCCAGCCCTATCCAACCAACTAGACCATGGCACTAAATGCGCCATCCAGACTATTCTTGAACACCTCCAGGGATGGTGACTTCACCTCCAGGGACAGCAACTCCACCTCTAGGGACGGTGACTCCACCACCTCCCTGGGCAGCTCATTCCAATGCCAATCACTCTCTCTATGAAGAACTTTCTCCTAACGTCCAGCCTATACCTCCCCCGGCACAACTTGAGACTGTGTCCCCTTGTTCTGTTGCTGGTTGCCTGGCAGAAGAGACTGATCCTCAACTGGCTACAGCCTCCCTTCAGGTAGTTGTAGACAACAATGAGGTCTCCCCTGAACCTCCTCTTCTCCTGGCTAAAAAAACCCAGCTCCCTCAGCCTCTTCTCACAGGGCTTCGTTCCAGGCCCCTCACCAGCTTCATCACCCTTATGTACTTAATGATCAGCTATTTTCACACAATCACAGAATCACAGAGTGTTGGGGGTTGGAAAGGACCATGAAAGAGTATCCAGTCCAACCCTCCCGCTAGAGCAGGATCACCTATGCCAGATCACACAGCAACTCTTCCAGGTGGGTTTTGAATATCTCCAGAGATGGAGACTGATTCCACAATCCCCCTGGGCAGCCTGTTCCCGTGTTCTGTCATCCTCACAGGGAAAAAAAAAATCTCTCATGTTTACACGGAACTCCCTGTGCCTCAGCTTCCACCCATTGTCCCTTGTTTTGTCATCGGGCATCACTGAGAAGAACCTGGTTCCATCCTCTTGACACTCACCCTTCACATATTGATAAACATTTTTGAGGCCACTCCTCAGTCTCCTCTTCTGCAAGCTAAAGAGCCCCAGTTCCCTCAGTTTCTCCTTGTAAAGAAGACATTCCTCTCCCTTAATCATCTTTGTGGCTCTGTACTGGACTCTCTCAAGCAAGTTCCCTGTGCTTCTTGAACAGAACTGGGCCTAGAACTGGACACAGTATTACAGATGCGGCCTCACCAGGGCAGAGTAGGGTGGGAAAAGAACCTCTCTCGACCTACTATCCACTTCCCTTCTAATACACCCTAGAATAGCATGGGCCTTCTTGGCCACCAGAGCACATTTTCAAATATTTCTTTCTCATGTTTGGAATATATTCTCTACCTTAATTTAATACACTCCCCGAGTAGCAGTAAAAGTCCTGTACAACTTTTGTGGAAGGAAGTAGCTTTCTACATATGAGTTTGACAAAGGAAACCTGCTGATCAAGGAATTTCCTAGGCTGGTCAGCAGAAGTTCACATTTGAAAAATCTGCCTATGTTTTTTTGCGGGGAATATAAGATCAATGTCTCTGTTACAGGCCAATGCACACTGCTAGGCACGCAGCATAATCAGAGCCTTGCCCACAGCTAATGTTTTTTTCCCCAAATGATTTGATGATGATGTCTTGTGGCGGAGGGGAGAAATTAATTGGTGTGAGATGATATTCCGTAAAAATACATAATTTATTCACTTCAATATTCTGAACTCTCACCACCCCCAACCAGTGAATTTTAATATTAATATTTGTTCCACACGGTTATGGAAGACATTCTAGGAATAATATCAAACAGTAACTTGTTAATAACTAGCACACATTCAAACTACAAACAAGAGAGGAGTTTCCCCGTGGCAAATACCGCTTGGGGTCAATATGCTGTTTGCCCAGTAGTTGGGCCCAAGCTCTTTATGCTCTGTGGCAGAAGGCAGTAGAGAATTACAGAGGCATTAAAGCATTTACTCACAAATTCTTATTAATCATAGAATCATAGAATCATAGAATGGTTTAGGTTGGAAGGGACCTCAAGGATCATCCAGCTCCAACCCCCTGCCATAGGCAGGGACACCTCCCACTAGAGCAGGTTGCTCAAGGCCTCATCCAGCCTGGCCTTAAACACCTCCAGGGAGGAAGCATCCACAACCTCCCTGGGCAACCTGTTCCAGTGCCTTACCACCCTCACTGTAAAGAACTTCCTCCTAACATCCAGTCGGAATCTCCCCTCTTCCAGCTTAAACCCATTCCCCCTTGTCCTAACATTACTAGACCATGTAAATAGTCCCTCCCCAGCCTTCCTGTAGGCTCCCTTCAAATACTGGAAATTTGAAATCATCAATCACCCTCCGGGGATACGTCACAGCCTATACAAGTGTCCAATCTTGGGAGTCTACCCATGGACGTCGAGGCTGGAATTACTCCCGGTCTCAGGGGAAAGGATGCAATCTCTAACCTTGCACTCCTGGCTTCTTCTGGACACTCAGTCCAGGGATTCTTAGGCAGGACCTTCAGGTGCAGAAGGAGTACGATGCCGTGCCCTCTCAGTACAGTGTCACACTGACCATACAGGCCAATAGCATGCAGACAAGTGGAGTCTGCTCCTGGTAACTGGGCAGCAGAGGAGCTTACCAGGCAGTGATAAGGCAGCGGGCGTGCAATAGGGTGCGCAGCTGCATGGGAGACTGAGCTCCATAGAGAAATAGCAGCAAGCAGTGAAGCAAAAGCAGACGAGTGAGAGCGAGCGAGCACATTGTTTACCTGTGTACTTCCATTTATCAAATGTGGGCCGAGATTAATGTCCCATTAGCCACCAAAATGACCAATCATCTTGGCAGTCAGCCAAATCTTACCATAATAGGGAAAAGCCACAGGCCTGGACCTTGCAAATATGGGAATCACACAGGCCTTACACTAGGCAGGCACAAGCTGGGCGTGTGGGGCTTACACAACCATGTTACACAACCTAAAGCCTGGGCAGGCCAGACTTTATGGCAGCAGTCCTATTGTGCCCCTTTCTGCTCATTTATGTGCTTACCTCTGGTTATGGGCAGAAAAACATGTTCAGCCAGGACAAGGCATGAATAAGCCTATTTGGGACTATGGGCCCTCCACGACATGTCTCTAACCCTTTTTTACTCAGGTAGTTTAATCCCATTTAGGAGTCTGATTATGTCAGATCAGTATTCATGGATTTGCTCTCCCTTCTCTGTTGGAGCTCCAGGTTTCATAGAATAACACAATTCCAGAAAAAGAAGAATTCATACTCTCTTGTCAGGTGGTTAATTCAGTCACACGAGGAAAAATGTCTAGAATGAAGCAGCTGCTTGGGTCTCCAGTACTATGAAACTAGAAGTAATTCAGTATTTAGCATGCTCCAGAACTGACCTAGTGAAAGCATTGACATTGGAGATTTCAGGTATCAAAAAAGCCAGAGAAATATATCTATATTAATGCCTAAAATTACTTTAAAGAAGATTAATTCTGCCTAAAACCTCGTCCCTCAGCATCCTTTCCTGATTCTTAATAAACTCTGGATAATTGAAATTTCAGACTATCCAGCCGTGTCTCTCTGAAGCACTGGTAGATGTCACGTGTGGATATGGACCTGCTGAAGTGAACCGTATCTTCAGAGATGATGTGGCGTTACCTCCTGGGAAATTTGCTTGCATGACAGTGGCTATTGACAAGTATTCACTCTACTATCTTGGTGTATGTCCAAGACTACACAATGAAAGGTGTGACTCCTGATTGTAAACAGTCCAGTCCGTCCTGTGGAAGACAAAACAGATGCTATGTGACAGCAGATTAACTGAAAATCAGATGTATTATGTGAGATTAAAGTTCACCCCATTTTCCCCAGCATGTGTACAATCAGACTCTGCACACCCTTTCATCTGAAGCATGAGTATATCCTCCTTTCTGTCACTGATCCCCAGGTGAATTCTCTTAAAAGAATTCTTATCAAAAAGTTTAATCTACACATATCTAATACAAGATCTTTCACCCTTCTTGCCAAAGCAAATGGCTTAAACATTTGTTCAGAAGCATGAAGAAAATTTCTGTGCTCACTGATGCCTACATATTGAGTTCTATCAAAAATTTTGGGAGCATTTTTCAGAAACAATTTCATGTTAAGAAGACAGAAATGTCAGGAGAAGGAGGGGGAGAACATTCAAGCCCCTGATGGACCTTTCTCGATGAGTTTACAGCACAGTATTCTCAAAAGCTTTATGTAACCTGAATTAATTACTAAATCTATCCCCTTCATTATCTAATTAACTCATACCACTGATTTTTTTTTCTGTCTTTAAAAAGCTGTTCAATTACTAACATTTCAGCATCTGCTTCTGTATTCCAATGCAAGGCAGAAGGATCTGATAGTTCTTTTAACTCGTTCAGACATGTGAAATTTCAGAACCTTCACATTCTCCCTCAGCATATAGTTAGCTACCCATCTGGTTGACTTTTTGATAGAAGGGTTTTCTAGTGTCAGAAAAAACATGAGAAAAAAGACAGAAGTAGGTAGAGCACAACGAGACCATAAGACATGTTCCTAGGCACTAGAAAAACAGGATCACCATTTATGGCTTCAGACAGGCAGCCAGAGAAAAAAGACAGCAGTTTTAGCGTACAGGCAAGATGGCAGTTGGAAAGGTTAGGGTATAGTACCTAAGCTTCTGTGAGAGAAGAGAATTATATGTTCATTTTTCCATTTATTCATAGAAGACAGTAGAAGAAACTAGGGCTTCCCTAGGGTTTCCCTAGTCTCAAGAGTTCTTCCTTTGAAAACTAAACTGCATCCAAGTTGTTGCTTTGCACCCCTTTTTAAAGGACTTTTATGTATACAGAGTGGGTTTGGAGCTGTGAGAAGATAACCTATATGAAAGGCTTACATATCTTTGAACTATGGAGCTCAATCATAAAGAATAATGTATTCTTCCTTGCACTGTACTCATTTCTTTCCCAGTGTTCTGTGTGTTTAGTTATAATTTTGATTTCTGAAATTAAAAACAAAACAAAAAAAAAGAAACAAAACACAAATAAACAAACTTCAAAATAATTTAAAGGGCCCTGACAAGAAAAACAGCTCTGAGTTAAAGTGTCTCTTTTATGAACTGTCAGTTTCAGCTGAGCTACAGCTGGTGTTTGCTGGTATTGGAGTGGTACTGATTAGTTAGCTGTGTTCATACAGCATTATTTTTGCTATTTTAAAAGGAATAGACAGAATGTGTATGGGACTTTGCTCTCAGATTATATGTTCTCTATGTTCTAGAACTGTCCCAAGTTCCTTAGTTAGTCCACATATCATACTTCTGGTTAGGGTTTTGGTTGGGGTTTTTTGCTTGGTTTTTTTTTAATCATTGAAGAAAGTGGATTTGGATCTCACAAGCTTTCAATCTTTATTATTTGCTAGAAGACTAGACAGAAACTCTTCACAGCACAGCAAGTCATCCTTTGGGGCTGCTCTGCGATTCAGTGTGCACTGAATGCTAGTTTCATCACTAGTTCTGTGGCAGGTGAAGCTCTTGCATGTGATCTGAGAGGTCACCTTTACTAATACAACTACAGCACCATTAATTTTCGTTCTTTATAATCACAGCATGGCTATGGCATGAAAATATTACTGATGGCCACTGTTTCTGCTTAGATTTTCTCTGTGCCAAATGCACTTTGGTAAGACAGAGAGTGTCTCTACTTTTTAATATCCCATGGCAATGTTTCACTCAGATTTCATACACTACTTGGGCAGATCAACTGGCTTCCAGTAACGCACAGAAAGAAGAAAAGACTGAGAGGCTTGACAGCCACAATTACAATAGTATAATGTGAGTCATAGAATTGCTGAATTCTGGGAAACTGGAAAGTATCTACTTGTGGGCACTGCCCAGAGCAGTGCATAATACAGAGTTACAGTTCTCTTCCAGCCATGTGTAGCCAGGAAGAAGCTAGTTACGACTCCTAGTACTCTGCCACTGGCACCTAAAGCAAATGAACACTTTGTCTTCTCCATTTCAGTATAAGATGTTTTTAGATACATTTCTGTTACTGGATTGAAAGCAGTTCTGATTTTTTTAGATTAGCTTGCATTTCTTAACCAAATTTCAGCTTGATGCTGGTTTTAAGCCAAATGCCCCTCCACGTATTACATGGAAAGGGAGCCTGGTTGTACAAGTTAGATATGAACATTCCTTTATCAATGTTAATCAGTTTCAGTGCAGTTTTAGATAACAGGTACGTAGCAGCAACCAGCCAAGATACTTGATACAGCTCTGCCTCATCTTTTCCTAGCATCAAGCTTGTTTCCTGCTCTTAGACTTGGACAGAAGAATAGTTATTCCTACAGATGCTTCTTCCATCCCTATACCCTTTGCGAATCCAGGCAATACCAGTGACAGATCATGATCAAGGTCCCAAGCCATAATTTCCAACTTAAAGGTAGGTTAAAAGTGGTGTAAGAGGGCATGATGTAAACTGAAAAGTTTAATATCTGATATTTTCTGAGATAGTGGAGCATATGATTCCTTAGCTCATTGATAATGTTTGCACAGGAAGCTATTTAGTATGGGCAGTAACATCAAAAGATGGTCCTAATAGTCAGAGCATCCTGAGAGTGACAACAGCATTATATCTTTTTAGTTACATTCATGGTAGTGGTCCTCCAGGACAGATCAGGTCATCACAGGGCAGCAACGCTTAGGTAATGTAGAATACTCTTCAGCACACTGCAAAATGTGTAGAGGTTACTCTTATGATGTACAACATTTTACCCTCAAGCAACAAGGTATGGGCTCCTCATTTCCCATGCAGGTCTTCCTTATTTATCAACAGGTTTTGGGAACAAAAGAAAGGGGAAAACTGCCCATCTGTGTATAAGAACTCCTCCATCTGTGTTTTGTAACAGACAGACACTTTTCCAGGACTTGTTAAGGAACTATAATAACCTTTCACTTATAACAACCTGGATAATAATGGCCATGGTCTAATAGGTTGGGGTAACAATACCTCAATCACAGAAGCACCTATTGTTTGAAGAAAAGAAAGGTGTTGGAGTGTTCCTTTCAAATCCCAGGCAGCATTTGAACACATCATTCGTGCCCAAGCACTGTAACTACTGTGGAAAGAAAAAGGACTGTGCCACAATTATAACCACATGCTCTGAATCATGCAGTTGCTGAGTTCTGGGAAATTATAAGGCATCTAGTTCTGGGCAGTGACCAGACAAGATGACAGTGTCAAGAAAGACCCCATTGATCACAGGGGCAGAACAAGAGAAAACAGCTGTAACAACTCAGAAAAAAAGGCTTGACAGCTCAATGAAGATCTCTGTGCAGTGCTCGGTAGCAGTCAAGAAAATAAGCAAAATGTTGGCATTTAGAAACAGCAGAGAGTTGTAGCACAGGATAGAATATCACAGAGCACAAGCTTCTGAGATGAACCTCCCTTGTAGGCATGTTATACCTGCATTTTTCAGAGGCTTCTCCATCTTTCTGTGAAGCTAAAACAAGGAGATATGGAGAGGTGATTAATTATTAGATGGACCAATGATCTGATCCAGTTGGGCAATTTCTCTCTTTCTGTCAGTTGACTGAAATCACAAAGGTAGCCTGTGGCATAACCTGGTATTAAACCTTTATCTCAAGAGCCCTTATTCAGTTCCTTTAACCACAAGACCATCCTTCATCTCCAATTTCCTTTTTCCATTTCATCTAAAAATATCAAAGGAGCATAATTTTTCCTAATAATGTAGCATTCCAGTCCTGACCAAAACCAGGAAGTGAGCAGCAGGTGAATAAAAATTAAGCTGACATTTTCAAACTTCAAACAAAGATCTGTGTGAGGCAAGGAATGGTTCCCTTAATTTAATCCAAATTGGTTCACTTGGCTCTAGTGATAATCTGATCCATACCACAGCTAGCTTGCAGTGAGAAGAACAAAACAGTGTTTGAATTGTGCTGAACCCAAAAAACACTGTCTGTGACCATACATGCAGTAGTGCATGACGGGAATAGGGGAACTGGGAAGGAGGGGTGGGATGGTGAATAAAAATGAAAACTAGTTGGCCTGGAGCTTAACAACAGTTGAGAATTGAGGAGGAAAAAAAAGAGAGAGAAAGAGAGAGAAAAAAAGAAGGAAAAGCAAACAAATCTGAGGCATGTATAAATTGAGGTATTGAATTTCAGTCAGAATAAATACCCTAGCACTACGTAAGGAGCTAGTACACCCACATTTGGAAAACCATGTGCTCTTGTATTAAAGTCATATTATACAAATGGATTAACTGAAGGCTAATAAAGTGGCTATAAGGAGGTTAGAGACACAGAAATCAGCAAGTGGTTAAAAGTAGCGTACAAGTTCCTGTGAAAAGACCTGCAGAACATCTGAAAGAAAAAATAAAACATATGGATATTCCAGTGGTGAGCAAGCTATTCATAAATGAACAAACAGAAAATGCAACTTGGGGAAATGAGAAAGAACCTTAGGGGACTGCCTATTCTAAGATCAAATTTTGAAATTCTGATACATTTTTAGTCTTTTTGTTTGTTTGTTTGACTTCCCGGTGACTTCAGTAGCGTACCTTTCAATACAAACTGAGAAGCACATGTCAGACGGTGCATTTGAGATCTGTGTGCAGAGACAGGAGTCATTCTACACAGAACTTTTCCCTTCCTATATGAGTATTTAACTAAATTCACCATTCCACTTCCCCCTCAGTTGTGAGACACTGCAGTTGATTACACCAAAAATATCTCTTCTATCCTTTAATTCTCAGCACGCAATGAGGCTGCATATCACACACCACTCCCTGGTGATCTATGCTCCTTTTATTTCTCATCAGCTCTTTCAGAACTTCTTTCATTTGATTCTTGCATGGGGTGTGGGTGGTGAACAGAAAAACCTTCTTTCAATCTTCCCTACACACATCTGTGTAAGGCCTGCAAATTCAGCCTTTTGTAGCCTCTTTTAAGTATAACACAAAAAATCCTAAAGATATCTTCCACTAAGTACTGTCAAGTTGCTGAATCAGTATTACTATGCATCATTCTTATTTTCCCAATCATTCATGCTAGAAGAATGAAAATGATGGTAATACAAGGTAATCATTGTGTTTAGTGTACTAACTAATGCATTGCAAAAAAAGTGAAAAAGCAGAGAAATTTAGTCCCTCCATTTTGCAAGGGAACACCTTTTAACTCGTTACATTTGCTACAACATCCTTTAATGTCAATTGATATAATGATAGTCACAGGAAAGTTACTGTCGCGTTGTTGTTTTTAACACGAGAAGCTACTTCAGGCTTCTAGTCAAAACTGTATTGATCCCTTTTTCTATACACCAAATGCCTTGTTCATCTGTTCCAAGTTATTTTTTTCTAACCATTTGTCATTTACATAACACTGAGTAACCAGTCTTGGGAATGTCCTAAACTACAGAAAGCCTCTATAATAATTTTTGACACAGGGGATTTCATGGAGAAATTCTTATATTCATCAGCTGCAGATTCATTGCACTTTCTGTTTGGCTAACCATTTCCTAGTGGAACACTGATATTTTATTTGGCTGGCAATAACTTCTAGCACAGGAGAACAGTTGTATTCTTGAAACTGGCTATTGGAAAGAATTTCCTTGCTTATTTTTCCTCTCTGTGTATGAGTGTGCGTATGTGTGCACATGTGTGTGTATAAAAGTGTGTGCACATATGTACGCAGGTATTTTAATTCAACATGTTGAATCTAAGTTCTATTTGACACATCTGTGCTTGTAAAACACAAGAAAATCACAGTTTGAATATGTGATGGTTTGGGTGTCTTCCACCCCCCCACACTTTAGAAATCACCCAGACTAGACTCAGCCGGCTCTGGAAATATGAATGAAGCTCATATTTACAGCTAGCACAATATACAAGCTGATATCTACAGTATATACAGTTATATACAGAAATATACAAGGTAAAAAGGTAATACAGAAACACAACTCCCCTCCCAGAAACCTGAGTCCCCAGGAGGGGCTCTCAACCTTCCCCCTACCCCTCTCAACCTTACCCCAGTCTGAAGGAAGAAATGGAGGCTTGGCCAGGGGGATTAAGGAGCAAGGTGAATCAGCCAAAAAGCAAATGGAGGGTGAGGTTAGAAAGCAAGATGGAGTTCAGCCAGCAGCCCCAGAGCACCCCAACAGGCAAAGAGCGCAGAGCAAAGCCCAGAGCAAAGTGCCAAGTGAAGTGACTTTATCTTTTGTTTTGTTTTTCTTCTTTACACATCCCAGCAAGACTGTGAGTGAAGTAGACATCATCATTGCTTTCATTTCACAGCCTATGATCTAGTTCTTCTCACCAAAACATTCTAGCTAGGCTCATACTAGCACAGAATAAGATTGCTTTGTGTATTTAAGCCATTTCATTTAAAAAGCTATTTTTTCTTTCTTTTTGTGTATATAAAGGTGCAAGTTGTCAATTAATAGATATGCTGTATCTATGTTACTTGTTTTTTTCCTATTTTCTCCAGAAAGATTTCTATGTATAAATATATTCCATATAAGTTGTCATGAATTACTTTTTCTACTTTCCTAAAATATGAGCTCTGGTAAAGCAAGAACAAGTTTTCCACCAACTTTAAGTAAGACTCCTGAAACAATCCTTTCCAAAAATGAAAATAACATTTTATTATCCTGGGATAGTCAAGATTCGTGAAAATAAAGTGTATCACAAAATCCATCTGAAGTTGGAGGTTACTACTGTAATGGGTTTCTCTGTGGAGTCAAGTTGTCTCTGTCCCTTCAATAAATCTGGGCATCCTGAGGTTTATCCTTTAGGTACAGTGTGGTGCAATAGCAATGCTGAAACCCTTTGAGGTTCTACTGAGTTTTATTTGCATCCTGAAGTTTCTTAGCAGTTTTAGCATTTGCTCCATCCTGTTATCATGCTTTTATGTCTTCCCTCCCTTGTTTTCTCCTTGCTCTTCTCTTTCTTTCTAGTTCTTAAGCTCTGACGCTCTCTTCACTGAGAGAGTCATTGGCTACTGGAATGGGCTGCCCAGGGAGGTGGTGGAGTCGCCGTCCCTGGAGCTGTTCAAGGCAGGATTGGACGTGGCACTTGGTGCCATGGTCTAGCCTTGAGCTCTGTGGTAACAGGTTGGACTTGATGATCTATGAGGTCTCTTCCAACCTTGGTGATACTGTGTGATACTGTGATTTTATAGGTAAGATTCCACAGAGAAAGAACACATAGTTTTGAGAAATTGCATCTTCTTCATGCAGCCATAATTATTAAAGGTGTTCTAGATCTCTCACTGTTTGTGAAATGTTTAGCAACACAGGATAGTTGAAGTTTTTCAAACCATGATATGTGGTATTACATACGTGGATATGTATTTACTTCCTTTCTAACATTCCTTTATTTCTGATTTTTTTGCTGTTTTGTTGCAAGTTTAGTCCAGTTCCATTGCATTAGTCACCCCCACAGAACTAAAATTCCCTTGTTGAATATTTTTTTCCATCAACTTAAAATGTTCTATTTCTGCAGTTATCCATTTTGTTAAACACCATAAAAGTCTGGTCAGTGAGCATAAAAGAGTATGAAAACAATAAAGTGTTTATTCAGTGATTTTGGTAAAAGCAAATCTTCACACAGAATTTAGCTTACAGCAAGGAAATTTTTTACATCCAGTGCTTAAAAACCTTTTGCAAGACAAGGGGCAAAATGTTGCTAATATCTCCCAGAAATGTTAGGAAAAGATGCTTGGAAAGGTTTAGCATAGAAATGAATCAGATTTCCAAATAGACGAGTGCCAGTACCCAATCACATAATCTCCCTTTTCCCTTGCTGCTATCTCACAGCCAGAGAAGTTGGTAAAAAATGATGCATGTATGGGAAAATCTGTTTTCTGGAATCCTCAGGTATTTTTTGAGAGTGTGCGTTTTTGTATGCACTTCCTTATCTGGAGGATATCTTCTCCCACTCCAGTTTAGAGCAAATATCAATGAGTATCCAAATTGGAGTGCATCCCTGTCATAGTCCAATCCTAATCCCAGTCTATTTTACAGAGCATTTCACTAGCAGAGTTTAATTTCCAGTACCATTTCCCCTCACTGGGAGCTGCCTTCTATCCAAACATTATAAATGAACCTTCTTTTGAGTCCCTAGAAAATGCACTGTATCATTCACTTCCTGTCAGATCAGCTCTCGTTACTTGATATCTCCTGTGTGAAGTACAGAGGGGATTTCACCAGTTATAAACTCTCCTTATCTTCAGGTGCTTTGGACAAAATTCAGATTTCCCCTGGATCTTCATTTTTTTTTTTTTAATTGTTTTACAGTTCAACTTTTCAGCTTCATACTTGATTCTTTCCTTCTAGCTTAGTTACTTCTGAATAATTTTCTTTATGTTAGAGAAAGTTAAGTAGAGCTACTACACTCCATTTTTCAGCATTAGATTACATTTAACCTGTCTCTCAAAATCCTTTTTTTTTCATCTGCAAATATACATGTGCTGAAGTTTCTGGACAATAGCTTATTCGCTGGTAAATTAAAAACTGTATTATAAAATCATAGAATCATAGAATGGTTTAGGTTGGAAGGGACCTCAAGGACCATCCAGCTCCAACCCCCTGCCATAGGCAGGGACACCTCCCACTAGAGCAGGTTGCTCAAGGCCTCATCCAGCCTGGCTTTAAACACCTCCAGGGAGGAAGCATCCACAACCTCCCTGGGCAACCTGTGCCAGTGTCTTACCACCCTCACTGTAAAGAACTTCCTCCTAACATCCAGTCTAAATCTCCCCTCTTCCAGCTTAAACCCATTCCCCCTCGTCCTAACATTACTAGACCGTGTAAATAGTCCCTCCCCAGCTTTCCTGTAGGCTCCCTTCAAATACTGGAAGGCCACTATAAGGTCTCCTCGAAGCCTTCTCCTCTCCAGGCTGAAGAGCCCCAACTCTCTCAGCCTGTCCTCATAGCAGAGGTGCTCCAGCCCTCTGATCATCTTCGTGGCTCTCCTTTGGACCCGCTCCAGCAGTTCCATGTCCTTCTTGTATTGGGGGCTCCAGAACTGCACACAGTACTCCAGGTGGGGTCTGACGAGAGCAGAGTAAAGGGGGAGAATCACCTCCCTTGCCCTGCTGGCCACACTTCTCTTGATGCAGCCCAGCACTCGGTTGGCTGTCTGGGCTGCATGTGCACACTGCCGGCTCATGTTGAGCTTCTCGTCGACCCAGACCCCCAGGTCCTTTTCCTCAGGGCTGCTCTCCAGCCATTCATCACCCAGCCTGTATCTGTGCCTGGGATTGAACCAACTCAGGTGCAGGACCTTACACTTGGCCTTGTTAAATGTCATGAGGTTGGCCTGGGCCCACCTCTCCAGCCTGTCCAGGTCCCTCTGGATGGCATCCCTGCCCTCCAGCAAGTCAACTGTGCCACACAGCTTGGTGTCATCTGCAAACTTGCTGAAGGTGCACTCGATTCCTCTGTTCATATCACTGACAATACAGACTATACACACTTTCCACCTAACAGATGTAAAAAAAAGGGCAAACCACATCACATTGTTTATACCATGTGGTTTTAACTTAGCCTTCACCAATGAGTACTCAGCTCACCACTGCTAGCTCTTTTTTATTATTATTTATTTATCCCAAGTTTCTTGAGACATTTTACTCTTCCACACACAATCTTTGGCTGCGTAAAATTGATGATGTGGCAGAAGGAAGATTTAGAGAAGTTAAAAGTTTTGTCTTCTGATTCTCCTGAAACTGGAGGGCACTGGAGTGCTTGGTGTATCTGTTTTTAGATTGAAATGAAAGAAGAAGGATGCCTGGGGAAAATAAAAATGTTGTTAAGCAACGTTTTACTTCTGTGGTAGAGCAGAAATTCTCAGGACTGGATATGACACAGAGATCACAAAATGAGTCTACATCTGCATAGAATCAAAGAATACACTGTGTTGGAAGAGACCTTTAAAGGTCATCTAGTCCAACCTCCCTTCAATAAGCAGGGACATCTTTAACTAAATCAGGCTGCTCAGATCCCCATCAAGCCTGACCTTGCATGATTCACTGCAGTTTAGGTAGCTTTGTACATAGGCTTTGCTCTAAAAATCTCAGAGGTTATAAAGAGGCATTCGCTTAGACCTACTCTTGAATGTCCAGTGCACTACACAATCCTATAGAAACCTTTCCTGAAATGGAGTAGCAGAAGAAAATGTGAACTGCCTAATACTGCATAGTTCTTGCACCTTACTTTCTAGCCACTTAGAGTGGTCTCAAAACCCCTCTCAGATAATGAGGTCACTGCTACCCTTTGTAAAGAGTTAACCCTCCTGGGGGGTGGATTTGAACCTGACCCCAGGTCTTCCGGACTGCTCCCTGAGGGATGGATCTGAACCTGACCCCAGGTGTAGTGGTTAGCCTGCTCCCACTTCCTGTCTAGCCCTCCTATAAAAACACAGAAACTTCCTCTTTCTTTCTTTCCTTTGTCTCCCTGCCTGCTAGCACCACCCTTGTTCCTTCTGCTGTTCCTGTTTTGCCATGCGTTCATCCCACCACCTGGTGGACAGCCCCCCCTTCCTGAAAACCTACCTCCATCTATTGCCATCAATCTGGTTGTGTGTATATATATATCTCTATATATATTATACTGTTTTCCCTTCCCTATACCTCTTTGTAGCTCCCCTACCTTACATACCTTCTATTTATCATTAAAGGTGGGTTGGTTTTTTTTTTAACTTCCAAATCGAGGTAAGACTATTTTATTCGGATGTCTTACCCTTTTCCTCTCTACTTCTAATTCCTTTCTTTTTCAAAGGTGGAGGGGAGAGGGGAAGGCATCCTATTATTGCATTGGTTCTGCTAACTATATTTTGAGTCTCTGGGAAGTATAAACTAGAACCAAGGCTCCCTTCCAATGCCACATTATTTCCATTCACAAAAAATTGTAGGAGGTAGCCCCAGAGATACAATTGAGCTATGGGTTTACAACAAGGAACTCATAGTATAGGAATAAAACGAGGAAAATACTATCTGCAATGAAGATTTAATGTATGCAAAATAATATAGATTCATTTTGTATCTATTCATGGTCCTTCCTGTTGATATTAGAGAATCATACTGCTTGAAAACATAAGGAGCTATTCTAGCAGCCTAGATTTGATGACATATAGCACATTTACAGAGCACAGCTCAACTGCTTAGGTTCTTGTAGGTAAAAGTTGTGATACCTGAGACCTGTAACAGCTGAGAGCAGATGTGTGGGATCTCTCCTGTGTGCCAGCTGCCTTGGGAATAAACAGGCTACAGTAAGAACACTCCAGCCATTCACTGCTCTGGTCTCCTACCTCCTCAACATCCAGGCTGTCATTTTTATCTAGAACTTTGGGACTGTGGTATGGAAGTCATCCAGGCTCCACTCTCACTCCCTCCCCCACTCTTTTCCCTCAACTTAGCTGTGGTTTTCTGCAGACTAGGGCAAACCTGAAAAGAAAACCTGAGGGACTATGTCTTTCATAGATGATAGGCTGTGTAAATACTTTAATTCTAGCATTAGAAAACTTTTTGTCCCCACTTCCCTTTGTCCCTTTCTCCTTTCTTACCTCTTTCCTCTCCTTTCTATGTCTCACTCTTCTAAGATCTATTTAATTACACCCGTAGAAAAGAAAATGCTGATATCAAAAGAGCAATTCCCTTTTTTGATTTCCAATTCATGTTCCACTCTCATTCAAGAGAATAGAAATATACAAAGTAATTTAGTATATAAAATGATTCCCCATAATTTTAATCCTTTTAAAGTGCTTGTGGAGATTATCATGGTTTGATTTATTTTGACAAGGGATGGTAAAAATTGTAAGAACAATAGTCTACTAAAAATGTTTTAAGAGCCTGTTGCTGTGTTACGGGAATGAACGTTTCAGGTGTTCCATGGGTTTGGGGGATGATTTCCTAATGCACCTAAGTGAATTAAAGTAACACAAGGACAAGCATTCACAATAAGCAGAAATGGACTCTCTCCTGCTAATGCTTCCAGCAGTGAAATCATCACCATTCTTCCATTGTGTTTCTTTGTTTTCTCAGATCAGCCAGGTAGATGTCTGAGCTACAAGAGAAATCTCAGAACTGCCAAAATTCTTGAGACACAAGGTTTGTCCTACCAAGGGTTTAGGTGTGATTATAATTCCCAACAAGTAATTTATTACTGAGGCAGACTCAGAGAATGAGAGGCAGAGCCTGGCCTCATGCTCTTATAGAATCACAGAATACATCCAGTTGGGAGATACCTCAAAGATCATTCAGTCCAATCTTCAACCCAGCACTGAAAGGTCAAGATTAAACTACGCCTTTAAGCACCATGTCTTCATGCTGCTTGAACACCTCCAGCAGTGACTCCACCACTGCCCTGGGCAGATCTCTGCAATGTTTGATAACCCTTTCAGTTATATTTCATATTTCCAAATACCAAGCCTAAACCTCCACTGGTGCAGCTTGAAACCATTTCCTCTAGTCTTGTCACTTGACACCAAGGAGAAGGGTCTGGGCCTCTCCTCGCTTCAGCTACCCTTCAGGTTGTCATGATGTCAGTGATGAGGACTCTCCTTAATGTCATCTTTTCCAGACTGAACAACCCCAGCTCCCTCAGGCACTTCTTGTAGGTCATGTGTTCCAGGCTCTTCATGAGCCTCCCTGCCCTTCTCTGAACACTCTCCAGCACAACAATGTCCTTTCTCTATGTCAGGGATTGAGTCAAACCTGCTGCTGTTATTCATATCATGATACACTCATGCCAGCTTCAAAAATTAAAATGCTAATTGGAGCAAAGTATGTGCTTCAAGTTCAGCATGATTGAAGTATGGGCTTGAAATTCATACTGTAAGATGGAAGGCTTCCTGTTCCAGTTGTTGCTTCTGGGTTCTGGTTTCTTGAACATGAGCTCTTTTCTGTAGGCATGGTGACAGAAAGAGTCAGGTAGCACTGGTTCTGGCTTTTTGGTTTACGCTGGGGTTTTTTCCCCCTATGTATTTCACTGTGTTTCTTTTGCAAATAGGCTAAGCTAAGGTAACCATGTATTGTATTATTAAATCAATTAGATTGTTAGCTAAAGTAATTGTACATTGTTCTTATGAGATCTTGTGTTACATTAAACTCTAGTTTCTTTATCTCAGCCTTGAATTTTGTGTTTTATTCTTCCCCTCACTTTTGTGTTGGGGCAGCAGGCATGTTAGAACCTTGTGCTAAACCATTACACTGTATTGAGAGGCCCAGAACAGAACACAATATTCAGTGTGGCTTCACCATTGCTGAGTACACAGGGATAATCACTTTGCTGTTCCTGCTGGCCGCAGCGTTTCTAATACAAACCAGGATGTTACTACCTTTCTTGGCCACCTGGGCATACTACTGACTCATATTCAGCCTACTGTCAACCAGCATTCCCAGATTTGTCTCCCTGTCATAGATTTCCAAACACACATCCCGCAGCCTGTAACTTACCATGCAGCTGTTGTGACCCAAATGGAGGACGTGGCACTTGGCTTTGTTGAACTTCATGCAGTTAGCCTTGGCCTATCCATCTAACCTTTCCAAATCCCATTGTAAATCTTCCCTAACATCTAGCAGATCAACACAGCCACCCAGCTTCATGTCATCTGTAAGGTGCTGAGGGTGGACTCAATCCCCTCATCCAGGTCATTGATAAAGATATTAAAAAGGACAGGCTCCAGTACTGAACCCTGTGGGACACCACCAGTGATTGAGCACCAGATAGATTTAACTCCATTCACCACCACTCTGGGCCCAGCCATACAACCATTTTTTTATCTAAAGCAGAATGCACTTATCCACGCCTTGTGCTATGAGTTTCAGAAGGAGAAGGCTATGGGAGACAGTCTCAAAACCCCTGCTAAAGTCCAGATAGACCCTTCCCTCTTCCACTAGGTGGGTCACCTTATTGTAGAAAGTCAAATTAAATTATATGTCCTACACCACCTCCTTTGTGTCCCAGATTCTCTTTTGTGAGCTGAATTGGGCTTTAACTCTGTTTTAGACAAGGTCTAGTATCTCAATGACCAAAATGACCAAATGTGGTGACCATGAAGACTGTAACAGCAACAAAGGGTGTTATCGGAGTGAGACTCCGGACTCAGTAGCTGAATAATGTCATGGTCCCACAAACTGAGGACAGGTCTCACTATGCCATGTGCCATAAGGCTTACTCAGCCTTATGCAGCATGGCTTAGTCAATAAATAAGGCATGAAGATATGCTGCTCCATATCCCTACCAAGAAGAGGCAGTGCAGATTTAATTTTTTCTCCTTGATGATACTTGTTGTCTGTTATGGATAATGTACATTCTTCAGAATAAATTAGAGCTTTTAGAAAATGGAATTTTTAGAGTATTGAACCTTCGAAGAAAAAGCAAATACTGGAGACGCTGGTGGAGGAGCTTAACTTTGAAAAGTGCACAATACATAGAATTCAGAGAGCAATTGGCTGCTGTCAAAAGATATTTTTAACTAATAAATCTAAATTTCAAACTGTTTCAAAGAAACAATGATCTTTACGATTACATTAAAACAGCAGAAAAAATGAAAAGAGGGAGAGGATGAATAACAGAGCAGGCAAATGACTGATCTTTCTGTGCGGTTTTTGCTCAAGCACAAGAAGAATGATTACATCCCTACAGCAGTCTTCAAAGTGTTGGAGTCAGAGAGTGGAATAGGAAATGAACTGCAGTTCAGTGACCCTCTGTGGCCTGAACAGTGGGAGCTGGTAAGCACAGCATTTCTACTTTATTCACTTCTCCTTTTTTCAACTACTGTCAGTAGAAGGCCTTCCCCCCACATTCTTTCGCATCATTATTGTAACCTGAAAAGAACTAAATGTAATACATCTATCTATGTACAGGTAGATATAATCTGTATGGGTAGGTGTCCCAATGCTGTACATACACACAGGCTTATTATACATGCATGAATAACTACTGTTTTTCTGAAGATGACTGATTTCCTATCTGAAATAGAATAAATATTGTGCCACGCAATTTGCTTTGTGTTTCATTAGGGATAAACCCATGAGCTGGTCACCTAGGTCTGCTTGAAGAATAAATACAAAGTAAAGCTTTCAGCCTAGTTTGTAATTTTCTGTCTTGTGGAGGCGCTTCCTTTGTCATGATGCATTGGCAAAACACTCTATCCTCCAGCCTCCAAGGAAAAAAAATCATACATAAATATAGCCACAGTATGATGTCACTTAAGAGACGCTCGACCTTGTCATCTTGATCTATTCTTGTACTATATGTAAGAAGGGTAATCTAATGATCAATGAAAGGTTTAGGGCACATCACATAGCTGTCCATAAAATTACACTACGCAATGGCATGATAAAGTTGCATGTAAACATACCCAGGAGGTAAACCTGCAAAATGTTACAGTGCATGTATCTTTGTAGACAAGTCAAAAGGCTATTGACAATCCAAGTGAGATTCTTTTCTTGTTTTGTAACTGGAGATCCCTTGATCTTTGAAAGGGAATTCCAGACTTTGCAATGTGCTTGTTTTAAGAAAGGAGTATACATCCTTAATCACATCCAGATTTATCAAAATTTTTACCAAGGTTCACAAGCAGCTCAAATAAAATTATCATTCACCTACTTCAGGAAATAGAGGATTGGGGGAAGTGTATTGTCTTGACTTTCTACTTCAAAGCAGTCCCTTACCCTTCAAGTTTCCTTGAAACCTCTTTTTGCAGCAACTTCAGCATTGTGTGATGCCACTTGGGTTCTTGGCATTAGAATGAAAGTGATTCTTTGTTTTTTGAGAATGTTATAGAATGGTAGAATCACAGAGTGGTTTGGGTTAAAAGGAATCTTTAAAAATCATCTCTTTCTAACCCCCTTCCAGGGACAACTTTCACTAGAACGTGTTGCACAAAGCCGCATCCAATCTGACCTTAAATACTTCCTGGGATGAGGCATACACAACTTTAGGGGACAACATGTAGCAATGTCTCTTTTCTTATAGATCACAGAATGATCATAGAATGGTTTAGGTTGGAAGGGACCTCAAGGATCATCCAGCTCCAACTCCCCACCATAGGCAGGGACACCTCCCACTAGAGCAGGTTGCTCAAGGCCTCATCCAGCCTGGCCTTAAATGCCTCCAGGGAGGAAGCATCCACAACCTCCCTGGGCAACCCATTCCAGTGTCTTACCACCCTCACTGTAAAGAACTTCCTCCTAACATCCAGTCTAAATCTCCCCTCTTCCAGTTTAAACCCATTCCCCCTCGTCCTGACATTACTAGAGCTTGTAAACAGTCCCTCCCCAGCCCTCCTGTAGGCTCCCTTCATATTCTTCTTTGTATCTACCCTCCTCTTTCTCTGTCTTGCATAAAAGCCCACCGTGAGTACCAGAAGACCAATGAGTTTTTCCTCAAACTTCTTTTCCAAGCTGAACAACCTCAACTGTCTCAGCATATCTTCATAGAAGATGTGTTCCAAACCTCTGATCATTTTCATGGCCTGCTGCTGGACTCATTCTAACAGACCCATATATTTCTTGTACTGGAGTCTCCACTGAATGTAATAAAACTGAAAAGAGTGAAGATGCTACTAAGTAAAAGGCTACGGAGTACTCTTACAGACAAATCTAAACCAGCATTAGCACTATACTACAAAAGATGTAGGGTACACAGTTCTTGCTGCCTGTTACACCATTCTTAGTGTCATTTTTCTTTATTGTGACTAAGGACTACAAGGCAATAAGATCTATTTTAGTCATTCTATAGCAGAATTTGTACTCAAAAAAAAACCTTCACAGAGTCTCTTGATCATATTGTGAAATGTGAGCCAAAAAACTCCAAAGCTAATATAGCTCTTTGTTTTTTACAAAATTGTTCTGAGATGTGAAACGAAAAATCATTGGTTTATATACCTAACAGGATTTTGTTGCAGTCCTGTATATTTGCACAATGCTCTGAAGTTATAATTTTCTTTCTACTACTCCATTTTTATCTGAAAACACTAGATACATATTTGAAAAGAGGCATGCAAAGAACATGAAATTTCAGGCTAGCAGTCTGTGTTTTTGGAAACTTTTTTTTTTTTTAATTGAAGGTTTGCCTGTTTTCATATGGTTTTCACTTTAAATCCTCTGTAGTTTTGCAAGAATATAACTTAATTCCTCTTACTTTCTAAATCTGCCTTTTACAAAAGAAATGCCTAATATAGTACTCCTGAGAGCCCAACAAAGAAATTCCTAAATGAATAATTAAGAGGTGAATTAATGTTTTTATGATTCAAAATCTGGGAATATAAATGGAGGCACGTTGCGTCATCATGTGGGCTGCAAACAGAATAAAGGGTTATATTAAATGAACACTGAAAATAGAAACTTTCCCTTTTCCTCTACAGTTCCTTGTTGAAGCCAACCACTTGATAATTACTCCTGGCTATTTCCAAATCCCATCAGAAGAACTGTCTTTTCCTCAGCTAAGGAATCTTAATTTACTTCTGCTCTAATTAAGGAATCGGACCTTTCTCCATGGACTCACGCTTCCCCAGACCTGTTGTTATTATTGAAGCTTGTCCATTTCACCTTCAACAACTGGGCCATATAAAAATCCTTAGGTCCTATACAGCTTACTTTTATATATATACTTACTTAAGAAGAATAACTCAGTCCCCTCCTGTGTGTTGTGATCAAGGCCTTAGATCATTCCTTGCACAACTCACACTGCATTCAAAATGATCTTCAAGGACTCCTGCTGGCTTCAAAGAAACAGATTTTGTTTATCATTTTAGCAGAGCAGCTTTACTAAAGAACAGCTCTGCAGCTTTGGAGCATGGTACTCTTTAAAATAAGTGGGAAATGTAGAAACTGTGTCCTTGCTTCATAAATTTCACTCTATCTGAACTCTTGATATGTGTTCACAGTAGTGGGCTCTGTCTGTTATTCTTGCATATCCAAAGGCTCCAGCAGGCAGGGTCCTTTTATGTGGAGTTTTCTCTAATGGACATACCACCCATTCTTAACCAGCTCAACGTGTGACTGAGTACACATTTTGTAGAAAGGTGGTGGCCAAATTGTTTCACCTAATGTTCAAGACAAGAAATGGCTTCTGCCTGTGAGGTTGAAAGGGCTTCACCCGATCAGCAGAGAGCACATCTTATCCTAAATAGCAGGAAACATAACATTTTACTCCCTTTGTGGCGCACACAAATAATTCTAAACAAGTAATGGCAACTTGTAGTGCTTTAACAGTGAGACCAACGGCTAGAAGCAATACTATCTGTACCCTACATAGGGCAATACTTTACTTGTCTTGAGTTGTAAGGTAGCAAATTTATGATAACTTTATGTATGATGCCATGTCAGGAAACTCATTTGCTGGCCCTCCATCTGACCTCTTACAACACAGAAACATTGGGACCATGTCCCTAATACAACACATACATTATTTGCACCTAATAGCTGCACTCATTCTCAGATTTTCCTTCAGATACCCCAAACATCTTTTTTTTAAAAGTCTCTTTACAACATTGGAGGTGTCTTTTCCTAATTTCATCACTACTTTCCTCTAAGATTATTTCACCCCTTTGTCCTGACTCTAGTAAAGGACTTTGGGTCACTCTCTTATCACGTACATCCTTCTTGCTTTCCAACAGGGCAGTTGGCTGTATCAAGCACCTCTGCTTTTGGCTTACTGGTGTTTGAATTTGGTGTACCATGGCCCTCCAGCATGTTTGACCTGCAATTCAAACTTCTTTACTTCAGGAGCATAGCATGTGTCCTTTACAAATTCCTCTGCTGAGCCCACATAGGCTGTCTCTGGACTAGTGCTGCACGACATCTTTCTGATGGTTTCTGTTCCACTGAATTGCACAAGAGACTTTTTTTTTTTCCATGGGCATGGACATGCACAGGATGTTATGACTGTAGAAGGTAGGTTGCTCTGATCTGTCCTCACAGAAGCCCTACAAGCATGATGTATGATATGTTGCTCATGAATCATGTGAAACCATTTGTGAAGAAGTTTATGACACCTCCTCAAGAAGGTCTGCATTATGTGTAAAGTCATAAACAAATGCCACCTGTAATCTTGCACAAGGCTCCAGGCCTCCTCGTTGCTCAGTGTGTGAAAGAATTCCATCCCTTTCACCAATACCATGATATCCAGGACTTTATTACAAAGGGCTGGTGCAGTTTTCAGAGGCTTTATCCTAACAGCCAGCCCAACCTGGTGTTTTTTTTTCTATCTTCAGTTCACATTTTCTGTTAATATTGTTCAAGGCACTTCATTTGTGAATGCCAGGCCTGATTATTTCTTTGAAATAGCCTTAAAGTGTCTTCCCTCTGTTCTCATAGTCTCCTCCCCATCCTGAAATGATGCTATGAGGCATTTGATGCCAATGCTTTTAAGTTGAACTGTTGCTGTGGATCTCATAGGGCTCCCATACTACAGCACAGCACACAAGCTTCACTCTGCCACTGCAAATCTGTCTGGCTGCAGGTAAGCAGAGAAGAGATGCAAAGGCAAGGCTGGCCAAACAATCTTTCCCTCCTGTTCATTGCTTTCAGGAAGGACCAAAGCGAATTCAGAATGGAACATTTCCCAGTGTCTCTGATGGTATAAGCTAGGCTGCAAATCTAGCCCTGACAGTTTCCCCAGAAGCCCTTGGAAATCTAAAATGAAAAAAAAAAATCTGAACTGGTGAATAAGGAACTGATGCTCAGGTGCACTGGGATACACTCAGCTACTGGGAGAAAATAAAAGCAGACTCTGGATTTAGGACTCCTATTTTGCTTCTTTTGTGATGCAAAGTGTCTCTTCTGTAAGACAGCTCTAGTCAGAGGGTCCTCATCCTGAAGAGTGGTACAGAACCAAACATCTGTATCTTTGGGAAATGAAGGTTATGGTCTGCCAGAGCCTGCACCTATATGCACAGGCAAATGAGTCTTCGAAGAGGAATGGGTATAACAAGAGAGAAGAATCAGAATTGTTCATATATGTGACAAAATGGACGTTCTTTGAAAACAAAGTGAAACAATGTCCACAGTGGCCATGTGAAATCAGAAGGATTAATCTATACATTTATGTGTGTGTGTGTTCACATATGTATCTTTACTAACGGATCAAATTGATTTGGAATCTGATTTAGATCAGCTGATCACAAGCAGTTTTCTCCTTTAGGGTGAGCTGATGAGTCATCCCATCTACATTGATCGTAGCAGTAGCTTAAGAAAAACACCTCACGCGTAGACAGAAACCTGTAGATACCTAAGTCTGAGTATTTTAATGAGGAGTTGAAATCTATCTCACATGTTGTGCTAGTTTGAGCCTAGCTAGCATGTTTTGGTGAGAAGAACTGGATGATAGGCTGGAAAATGAAAACAATGGTGTCTACTTCCCTCACAGTCTTGCTGAGATGTGTAAAGAAGAAAGGCAAAACAAAGATTAGGTCACTTCTGCTCTGCACTTTGTGCTGGGCTGTCCTCTTCTCTTTGCCTGCTGGGGAGAAGCTGAGGCTGCTGGCTGGACTCCATCTTGCTTTCTAATCTCACCCTCCTTTTTGCTTTTGTGGCTGTTTCACTTTTGCTTAATCCTCTTGGCCGAACCTCCATTCTTCCTTGGGACTGGGGTAAGGTTGAGACGGGTAGGGGGAAGGTGAGGGGTGGTTGAGAGCCCCTCCTGGGGACTCAGGTTTCTGAGAGGGGAGTTGTGTCTGTATTACCTTTTCCCTTGTATATTTCTGTATATAACTGTATATACTGTAAATATCTGCTTGTAAGTTGTGCCAGCTGTAAATATAAACTTCATTCAAATTTCCAGAGCCGACTGAGTCTAGTCTGGGTGATTTCTAAAGTGCAGGGGGGCGGGGGATACCCAAACCATCACACATGTTGATCTAAGTTGTGATTCTATAGAGTTATATATAGAGCACCTGTTGAGTAAATTTTCATATTATGAATCTTGAAGCCAGTTTATACAGATGTGCTCAGGCATATCGTTGCTGTTTGAGGAACACTTTTGTAACAAACCATCAGCCAATGACCTGTCTGCCAGAAGGTGAAGCTCCTACTGAAGGTGTTCAAAGAGCTCCCTTCTAAACACTGGCATGGCAGCTGAGCTCTACAGAGCTCTCATCCTAACTAAAGGTAACCACTGAAAATAAGGAATGATCACAAAAAGATGGTTAGACTACAGTATTTCTTTCTCTACGATGACAAACTGCCTGGCGGCTCAGGACGTGGCTGTATTCAGTTTTGCACACTTTAGTCTTACTTATTACACCATGAACTTGCATTCATTAATAGTTTCGTCTGGTATGACCCTCTGAGGTGTCTCCATGTTAGCTTAGTAAGGCAAAGAAGGGAAAATGATTTGTGTGGAAATAATATGTGCTAAAATTAATCTTAAGTAATTTAAGGATGACACACTGGAGCTAGTTGCCATCACCAAAGCTTGAATTAGCTCTTGTCTAGATGGGAAAAAGATAACAGAGAGGCTGGATAAGAGAAAGGACTGGCTGAAAGGAAGGACAGTCCAGATGCTTGTCCCCTTGTTTGTCCAAGGGTAGTTAAGGCCTATTGAACCTTCATAAAGGGGGCTTAAGGTGGAAGCCATCCACAGCGGAGATGGTCCTGTCCCTCAGGAGCTTGTCCTTCGGAGCGCCAGGGGCTCCTTCCGCAGAAGCTATCCAGGCGGGGGAGAACTCTAAGGCGGGAACCTCAAGGCAGGAAGTCCCCCAATATTTATACCCTTCCTAGACAAAGGGCCATGTTAGCACTTCCTAGGCACGAAGACCACAGCCAATCCCCAGCCGATTCCAGCGCGGGCCATGCAAGGGGCACCCCTCATGCCAGAAGGGCCCCTTACTCCCCCTCTTCATGCCTGCAGGGCACGGGGGGGGGGACACAGGTCTTTTTGCGCCTTTTTCTCTCCCATTCAAACCACAGAGAGAGAGGAATTTTGGGGTATACAGGACTGCAGGACAGTGTCTCTATCATATCTCTTTTAAAGCATCAAAACTCAGGAACTGTCTGAAATACCTGAAGCATAAATGTCAGGAAACTGGAGAGCTTTAAGCAAATACACTCTTCAGATATTGTAAGAGGAAAGAAATTAATGTCCTATTACAGTATTAGGTAAATGTCCTTTCCTGTAAATAAGAAAATTTTCTTGTTGGGAAATGGTAATAATTTACAACATATTGTACTTACTTTATGACATGACATATGACTCATATTCCATTACAATGCTGAATATTCTCACAAGTCCCCATCGGAACAAAAAGAGATTCCAGATTCAAAACTTTGCAACAGATGATTTGTAATTCAGATGTAATTCAGATCTTTTAATTTTACCCTATAAATCTTCCTGTTTCTCTTCAGGCTTCAGTCTGTGCAGCTGTGCTGTAGAAGACTGATGCGCAGCAAGCGCTCTGTCTCAACAGTCAGTCACGGAACACTTGTTGCTGAAAATTTGATGCTTACCTGCCTACCTTCCGAGGCTACACCACCGTGTTTTCCTTGGCAGTCTAGCAGGATCTCAGTTTTCTTATCTGGAATAGAGAACCACTGCCAGGTAAGGAAAGTTATGTTCTGTCACAAAAATACTGAAAACTGATTGCTAGTGGCACAGAAGTATGAAAGGTAAATCTAGGCTGCCACTATGGCTCACACAGTGTTACTGTGGAATACTGAGTGGAAAATCACTGAATGAAAGTAAATGTTTCTCACTAACTTAAAACTTTCCCACTTACTTAAACAGTAAGAGCTGAAGCACGAAAAGCCTTAATTTTCTTCCTGAACTTCCTGTATTTTCTCCTCCTACTAAACTTAATGGAAAAATCTCCACTGATGTATCTGATCCTGAGTTCTAATACTACATCTCCATCTGAGCTGCACCTTTTCCTATATACAGAAGACGTTAGACTAGTCTAAGGTCTGCTCTAGAGACCATGGCACAGTGGACTGTGCTGATCAAACTTTCTTACAGAAAACGCTATATGTAACTGTGTTCTCCCTCTGAATGGATCATTTGGTAGCATAGAATCATAGAATCACAAAAGAGTTGTGGAAGGATAACCTTGCTTTTTAAAACTCCTTTTCAATTCATATTATTTATTAAAGTGCTTGGACTTTTCTGCAACACTTTTTGTCCTTTCGGCCAGTGCTTCAGAGATTACGTGGCAGCAAGTGTTTGGGTAGTACAAGAGTTTTCCTTGTTTAGATGATTTTACCACATTATGTAATAAGACTTGAAACAGGAATTCCTTTAAATGTAAAAACTTACTATTTTGTCCTGATGTGGATTAGGGGGCTTGAGAATTGGCTCTTTCTGGTTTGTTTCCTTTCAAAAATTTCCCATGAAAAATGCAAAATCAGACATTAAACTCTCCAATGATGATTGCCATCACAGGTATAGTGCAAGAGAAAGTTTAAATACCACATTTACCAGCACTTCAGTACCATATGACAGTGTAAAACATAGTGATATACTTTTCCAGATTGTGGACTTGAACTACTCAAAGCTAATTTAGAAGCAACAATTAAAAATCTAATTGTCCAGCATGAAAGCCACTTGAATATTCACTCCGTTCAGAGCTAATCATTGTGTAGAGGCTGTTCTTATCTCTTGCAAACTTGTCTGTCTATTAGTAGGAAGGCAGGACACTGTGTGGGTCCCCTTTCAAGGAGATTACAGCAGCAGTCATCTGCTCAGATTGCACTCACTTTTCTTCCTAAAGCTTGTGGAGCAAGGAACTAAGGGGTGTGTCTGTTACAGTGCTGATAAAGCAATCATGTAGTGAAATCCTTGGCTTTAGGCCAAGGCTTCCCTGTTTCCCAAATACTATTGTCAAATCTCATGAATCACCATGCATCACCATGGCCTGCTGCCCTTACCACTGACAACGTTGTACACTTTCTGGTCTTTAACCTGTTTATGTTTATTGCAACAGATTTGTGTATATAGATATATGTATATATTTAATAGAGATTTCTCTGTTTTAAAGCTTGGAGAGGGTCTGGAACAATACAGTTTATCACAAAACTGGATCAGTTGATGAGAAGTTTTATAGAGTCTTTTCATAGTCATGAATAAGGAAAAACCCAACAATTTGTGGTTCTTTATGTTTTACAATATTTTCATATGCAAGATGTCCTGCTGACTCAGACAGTTCTATGGTGTCACGAGGGATGGAAACATGTTCTTCAAAATACATTTGAATACATTGAACAGCGATCTTACACTATCAAGGTACTTTTTGTTTATTTTGGAATTCTTCAGATTGGTATTGTCTTATTTACTCCATCAGGTCCTGATGTATAGTCTCTCCTTGTTCTTTTTAATGTGTGCAAAACCTGCCTGATTTACACACCAAATTTTATACACAAAATCAGCCTGTATCATGATAACATCTGCTTTGAATCTGCTATCTGTCGCCTTTTTCCCTTCCTTCAAACCAAATGAACTTCGCAAATTTACTGTGTGAAATTTTTTACTCTCTGTTACAGACCACTAAAACCCAACTTTTCAATGGTACACTGAGCATGGTGTTTTAGAAATGGCTTTAAAACTTTTTGTATGCAAGATCCTTCAACTCTAAAAAAGATAATAGCTTTTTGATAACATCGAACACTGAAAATATTGTGAGGTTTAAAATAATCGATCATGTTATGTATTGCAGACATTGACTTGCAAAAGAAAAAATACAACAACCCAAAGCCCAGAGGTGAATAAATTATAAGTCTGATTAAAATTTTCTTTCTTTCTTTTTAGTTACTGCCCTTTGAATTTGTTTTAGGTAGTTACTGCATGGGAATTATTAACAGAATCATAGAATTCATAGAATCAACCAGGTTGGAAGAGACCTCCAAGATCATCCAGTCCAACCTAGTACCCAGCCCTAGCCAGTCAACTAGACAATGGCACTAAGTGCCTCAGCTGGGGGCTGATGTGGCTGGGTTGGAGGGCAGAAGGGCTCTGCAGCGGGACCTTGACCGCCTGGACAGATAGGCAGAGTCCAATGGGATGGCGTTCAATGGCTCCAAGTGCTGAGTGCTGCACTTTGGCCACAACAACCCCATGCAGAG
>WAAF01004538.1:213269-241111 GCA_013400475.1 Tricholaema leucomelas
AAGAACTTCCTCCTAACATCCAGCCTATACCTCCCCCAGCACAACTTGAGACTGTGTCCCCTTGTTCTCTTGCTGGTTGCCTGGCAGAAGAGACCAACCCTCCCTGGCTACAGCCTCCCTTCAGGTAGTTGTAGACAGCAATGAGGTCCCCCCTGAGCCTCTTCTTCTCCAGGCTAAACCCCAGCTTTATATTTTTACCATGTGAGTATCAAGCCACTGTTCAACTACACTAGCTGTAGTTTTGCATTAAAGTATTTAGTTTAAAATAGTAGAAGTTAAATGTATTTGAATTTAATCCAGATAAAGAAGTGGATTCTAGTGACATTACTATTTGGAACACTCATAAAAATATATTGGAAGTTTTGCATTAAAAGATGCTTGTCTTATATAGTTCACAGTATTAAATCTCTGTGTTAAGGGAAAAGGAGATTAAATGGTGTTGATGAATATATATCAGTCATATTCCATTCCATCAATATTTTGAATATGTAGAGCATTTTCTAAACAGGACCAGGGTAGCAGTAAATATGAAAACAGGGGTTTTTTTATATGCCAAAGCATCATCTGGAATTAGGAAGATAAAATAACCAAATAAAACTATTCTTTAGTATGTGGGACATTGGAAGAAAGATTGGAAGATACTCTTTTTGCAATTGTCAGAAAAAGAATGTTAAGAATAGTGAGCTCTATAATCAAGCTCCAGATTTCATTCCTAAAATGGTATTGAGAAAGTTGTAAAAGGAGGATTTTATTTCAACCTCATTTGTAATTAAAAGACATTTTAACAGCCCACTCTCAAAAGGCAATTATATAGTAAAACAATGCTTAATGAAATGTTGTTGGATTTTTTTTCCAATGCTATTGTTAAATTATTTTTCTAGGATTTTAAGAATGGCAATAGTTACTAATTCATACATTATTTTTTTGTAGGACTATTCTTTTAGTATAAGGAAAATATTTGTTTTTATGACTTGCCATATATATTATTATGAAATCCTGAATTCTATCAAGAACACAAGCTCAGTAATATTAACCAGTATGAAAATTAATAATAAAGAAGCAGGTCTTGCCTTAGGAAGTATTCTGTCTGCAAATTCTCTACTTAGCATTTGTAGTATTGCACAGCAAAACTTCCATGCTGCTGCTATATCCCAATGTTACTTCATTTTATTAGACATTGCATATTTACTTAATTGGGCTTTCACAGTTTGTTTCATTTATGAAAGGCCCTACACACCAACAGACATTTCAGTCAAACTACACTCTAGATAGGCAGGCACTCACATGAAGCACTGCTGAAGGCAGATTATTTACAAAAGTAAGATCTTGCTTAACATGACTTGGCTTCTTCAGTATTCAATAAAGGGATCATGATTAAGAAACTCCCCAGCATTCATTCAGTGAACTGAAATGTCCAGTGGTCAGCAGAACCCTACAGCAGTAAGTTCAGATGCACCTTCATAGGTATAGACATAGCTAAAATGCCAGATATAGAATCATTATATCAGTCAGGAATATATTTTCTTCATCATCCGTGAACATGGCTTTGGTCAAACAACCCTGACAAATGTTAAAACATCTGAAAATGATGCAAAATTAAATTCCCTTTCTCACAGAGATAGACCTCCAGACATATCACTCACTCTCACCTTGCCTTGACAGTCATTCAGGATACAGTTAAGAAGAAGAGGTGAGGGAGAGTGGGCTTTTCATGAGTTCTACAAACCTTGCCAGGAAACTATCTCTACACTAGCTGCTGGACCCTCTTGGTAGCCACTAAAACTAGTAGTTTAAAAAAAATAAATCAATGAAGGTTGTCCTTAGAGGTTGCTGCTTCTTTAGACTGAAAAGCAATTGTATAGAGCTTGAGGAAAACTCAGAACTTTTCATTGTGACATCATAGACACCACCAAGAAATCATAATTATCACAACTGTTACTTAAAATGTGCTTCAAGTTACAAAGGAAAAATTATTCTAGTATGGTATCTACAGTTATTTTTATCAGGTTAGGGCAAGAAACAGCATGGAGCAATCTGCAGATTTTTTTTTTTTCATGGAGTACTGAGTCAGAGGAAATAACCAGTTGTCACTGCACTTTTTGTAAGCATTAGTGGCTTTACTGCAAGCAAATCCAATTCTCCCTGATTTAGAAAAGGGATCTGAACCTTAGTTTCACAATGTACAAATGAGGACTTTCCCTGCGCTGGTTAGGGGTCTCTTTGTTGTTGACACTTAAATTGAGTGGGAGTGTTGAAAGCACTGCAGAGGGGTCTGGACAAGTTGTATCAATGATTTGAAGCCAATGGAATGAGGTTTAACAAGACCAAGTACTGTGTCCTGCACTTTGGTCACAACAAATGCAAGCCACACTACAAGCTTTGGAAGAGTGACTGGAAAGCATCCCAGTGGAAAATTATCTGGGAGTGCTGGTGGACAGGCAGCTGAACAGGAGCTAGCAGTGTGCCCGGTGGCCAAGAAGGTCAGTGTCATCCTGGCTGTGTTCATCAAGAGTAGAGAAGTGATTGTCCCCATGTACTCAGCCCTGACGAGGCTAGAGCTTGAGTACTGTGGTAATTTCTGCATGGCACAGCATAAGAAAGGCACTGAGGTCCTGGAGGCCATCCAGAAAACAGAAATTAGTCTAATGAGGGGGTTGGAGGGCATATCATTTGAGGAGCAGCTGAGGAAACTGGAATTGTTTACTTTGGAGAAGGATAAAGAGAGACCTTGCTACTCTCTACAGCTACCTGAAAGTAAAGCTGGTGTTGGTCTCTTCTCCCAGGTAACTAATGATAGGACAAGAGGACACATGATTAAGTAGTGGTGGAGTTATGGTGGAGTTGACATCCCTGGAAGTGTTCAAGAAGTGTGTAGTTATGCTGCTTCAGGACATAGTTTAGTGGTCATGGTAGGTGGGTTATAGTTGGACTTAATAAGGTTAGACTCCAACCTTAATAATTCTATGATTGTTGTGTCTTGCAGTTATTCCACCTGTACAGATTACAATGATCACTCCTTAATGTCCAAACTCTATCTGTCTCTATTTCTGTGGCTAGAAGACGTGCTTCGTACCATGCCTAAGATCAAGGTCTTGCTGCAGTTGTGACTTAGTATGAAACAGCTTGACAAGAGACATCAATTTCAGCATGGTCACCATGATCTTTGGGCTGAGCTAATTATATGGGACATGATACAGAGCAAAAAGTATTGAACCTGATTGCTCAGTATCCTGAGCACTCCATTGGTCACCAAGCAGTTTTCTCTGTCTGGGAATTCCATTGCGAACCCAAGTGTTAATTTTTGCGAGTTTAAAATGGTTTGAAGGGTTTTTTTAATCAGGTTCATCCCTGTGACGAGTTTGTGTTTTGATTAGTTGCACATTTCTGTTGAAAATCCACTTCATGAGAAAGATTCCAGACCAGTTATAATTAATACACTGTTTTGTATTATACTGTTCAGTGAAGTTTTGAAAGTATGGCCTTAGGGGTAATCTTTTAAACAGTTCCTGTTAATTGACAGTGTTATTCAGACATCTTCCTTCCACCCCAACCCTGGTAATATGCATGAGTTATATTAATGCAGTAATTATTTAGATCACTTTTTTCAAATTTCCCCATGTCTTTTCAAAGGTTTTTTTAACTTAAAATGTTTTGTAATGCTTTTATGTCTCTGACTCTTTCTCAAGTAACAGGTTTTTTTTCATGTATTATTTGGAAAAAGGCATTTCAGAATCCCTCTAGAATTATTCGGTTTGGAAAACATCCTATACACATGATTTGCTGGAGGCAAGCTAGCACGGCAGATTAAAAGTTTACATGAAGACAGCAGACAGACCAGTATTACTTTCAATCATGCTGAAAAAAAAAATAAAGAAAAAACATTTCTGATAGGCCTGAAAGATCTTTATTTAGTATCTCCTCAAAAATTAAAGTATATTACTTGATACCCAGTAAATTATTATCTCCGCTCATTTACTATGCACCCCATTAGTATTCTGTGCTTAATGCCAGAATATGGTATCATAGATTCCCAGAAATATATTTTATCTTCACCAGAATTAAGCAAATTATTTAAAGGAAATATCAAATCAAATACAAACGAAAAAAGGAGCCTCTTAATTCCTTCTGATTCTAAAGCACCGAAGCTCAGAAAATTACATGTTCCTCGTGTATTGATAATAGGTAGGAAAGAAACTGACACTATTAAAAAGCTAAAGAATTATTGAGTAAATAAACTAAGAGCTTTGAGATCTTTCCTCATGCCACTGTGACAGAATTAATTTGTTCCTGCATGTGACTTTGAATACATCGTGATCTATTTCAGAGTAGGCTATATGGGAACAGTAAAGCAGATTAGTACCTAGTATCTCCTCAGACTTGTCATTGTTATGGACTGTGATTTATATATATGTATACATATACACATGTTGCTTTCCAGATGGAAGAATTCTTCCTTTCATGATGAAATTGAATGTTAATTGTTGTTCTTCCATTGCAAAAATATTCAGTGTAGTGCATGATATTCTGTGGTACAACAAATTAGTAAATGTATCTGAATCATAAAATGAAAATATGAAGTTAATATTGTGCTGTCATCCCTGTATCATAAAGATAAATTTGAAGGTAGGGTATTCTAAGAGGTCAAAATAAGCCAGTATTTCCAGTGGTGATCATGGGACTGTGTCTGAACTTTAAGCTAGTCAGTTTGAGATACCTAGAACTCACTGTTCCCTCTCAGGGTATTAGGAACATATCTGCACTGGGTTTGGCTGGAGCTGTTTTAGATTCTTAACCAATACAGGGGTATTTCAGCTATTGCTGAGCAGTGCTTACAGTCAAGCCTATTTCACATACCTTCCCACCTGTATGTAGCTGAGGGTACACAAGAAGTTTGAACAGAACTGCCTGATGTCATGCTCAGCAACAAAAGCTTGGGGAATAAGAAGGAAAGGGGGTGTATGGAGTGGTGATGTTTGTCAGCCCAACTGTTACACATTATGGAGTCCTTCCCTGTTGACAGCCTTTTTCTTGCAACAGGAACATTCATGAAATGACTTAAGTTGAAGTGAAGAATATGAAACATGAAATTAAATCTGTTCTTTACCAAAAGGTAAACATTTTTCAGTGCCTCTGTTAGCTTTCATTTCTATCAAAGTTTGAGATATGACCAGAAGACTCTCACTGTTAGCCAATCGTCCTAACCTGTCTGAGGTACACTTCATATTTTGCCTAATATTTAACCAAATTTCTGAAGGGTACCTACTTTAACAACCAATTTCTTAAATCTCAGAAAATTATCTTCCTTCCTCTCTTCACATATTTTCATTTCATAAGTAACATCCATGCTGAGCCTAGGGGTTTAATATACTCAATCTGGTGTTATCCATAGTTGAAAGGATATCTGCGTTTAACGGTGGCAGAGATTGTTTCTCAGTTTGCCCCAAAGTGCAGAGCCTTCGAGTCTGTTCGTTAAAGTTTTTAACCTTATTCCCAGGGAGTATTCCCACTCAACAGTGCCATCCTACACATATGCACACCACAGACATGTCTATTCTGACTCCCTGGAGTCACACTGCCAGGACAAGACCTCGTAGCTGGCTTCCCTGTTGTGGACACACACCAAAACCAAAATAAGGCAAAATAAGGCTGATGGTTCAGTGCTAGGGCAGAAAGGTAACACCTCCATTCCTTGACGCTTACCCCAGCATTGCTTATGAATGGTCTTAGAGCACTTTGCCAGATGTGTAAGATCCACTCTCTCTTCTTTTGTTGTGTGAGCTAGGAAGTGCTAACAGATACTGAAGGATTCTCTATTCCTATAGCATCACTAAATGATCTTACTGAGGCTTTCAAGTCAGAGGATACACATCTCCTTGTCTGAGGTCTCCAGGATACCCTATCCTGACTATTAATGATCAGGTAGAAAGGTACCAAGGAGCTGTTTTTCCAGTTGAGGGGAAAAGGGAATAGAAAAACAGATAATGGGAGCAGAGCATTTCCTGTATTAATTTTTAATAGTACTTCAAGGTGCTAGAGGAGAGAAGTGGCTCCATGTATCTGCATTCCTTTCTCCCAAAGCCATTGAGATCAGTCTTCTACACCCTCTGTTGTCTTGGTAATCGCTTCTGACTTTGAGACATGGGATTTTCCTCCTCCTTCATCTGCCTGTTCTGACTCTGCATGGAGTTCATCTCCACACTGTGCAGCTGCTCTCATTCCAGGGGGATACTGCCACCAAGAAGCACATTTGCCTCTGTGTGATAAGATTGCAGGCAATCATTTCATCGATGCGGTACAGCAAATGGGAAGAAAAGGCACGAAGGCTCCTAAGATTTCCATTTCCATAAATCTTGCCTAAGGCTCCAGCTGGAGCTGTCCTAGAGGGGCCATGTACAGTACAGTACAGTATATTCCCTGACTGCTTCTTTAGCCAAATAAATTTTGTTGATGAGTCATGTGGGCACTGCAGAGCATTTCAAAGACCCATCTGGCAGAATAAAGTCACTCACCTTCAAAGCACAGTGTATCTCAAACAGTTCAGCATTTGGATTTGGTTTGAATTCTTGGATCCTTATCTGAATTCCCTGAGAATGTATAACAGGCCTTTTTTCAGAATTTCCCCATTTCAGCTTCTAGTTAAAACCATGTAATAACACAAGAAAGCTTCTTCTCCTGGTATTCCTATCAAAAACAGAAGTATCAGGAGGCATGGGAAGAAAAAGAACTTGCATACAATACAATGTCAAGCAAGGATTGGTTCAGGATTTGTTCTAGAGACAAGTTGAGGAATTCACTACATCAGTTGATTGTTGTTTAGACATTTATTTTAGGGACTGACTCATTTTATTTAACAATATCTTCATATATTTTCTATTTCTACTAAATTACCAAGTTAATTTCTGTTTATGTTCCAGCCTGTCAGTCATGTCTCCAAATTTGATGATCTTTACTCAGAATAGAGCCTTGGGTTTGCAAAACACTGCATATAATCCATTGGTTCTATTTTCCTTCAATTCTTCTAAAGGACTTCATTGAAAAATATGAAATGTGATGATGTTTCAAAGAAAAATGGTCTTTGAAAGAAATACATTTAGTAACTCAAGCCTCAGTTGAAATCTCACTGTAGTGACTTTTTCTAGAAAGATCTAAAGCATCTCATAAATACTTAAATGTTTTCCTTCTTTAGTGAGAATACTTGTGTTTTCTTATCTGTGTGACTTGGACTTAGCTGGCAAACTGTTATAGTGTTCTTATATTCCTGCATGGAAAGAACACAACCAGAACATTTATCCATATTTGCAAGTCTGTGGATGAAAGGTACACCTTCATTTAAAGTTCTTTCCATTTTCTCTGCAAATGTCTGATCCTTTTCAGTTTTCATCACTTAGCAGATCAGACCTAAGATGGATCATGGAATGTCTGGAAATACACTCCAGGCTGTCTTCAGGTTCATCTTCAAGTTTAAGTTCAGGTTCATCCGGATGGCTCATTTTGTTCACAGTTACTAATAAACAGAATCTGCAAAATCTGCTTTTTTTTGAAGTACTGAGTATTTTCTAACCCTCATAACATCAAAATACAGACAATCAATGTTAGTTCCATAATTCTTTCTTGTTTTCCCCACTGGACTAAGTCTGTTATAGCATCCAAATGTAATGGAATATCTCTTGTTTAAGAATCATAGCAAGTTCAAACATTGAGAGTAATCTTAGGACTAGATCGTGCCCAGGACTTCTGAGGGTGTACATACACCAAAGAGAGGCCATGCATCCCACTTATGAAAGACCAGATATGAAGATGACAGCTTGTCCCAAAGCACAATGAACTATTTCTTGCTAATGTACTGAGTGCAATGAGCTGATAATGAAGGAAGACATTTCCAAATACCTAATTTTCTATTAGGTGCAGTTAGGGCTTTGAGAAGACTTTACTGTACCCTGTCTTAAAACAGCCTCTAAGCACGCTGCTCTTATTCCAGGAATGTTTAATGAATAGCAGCTTGGGGAAACAGTGGAGGACCACTGAACATTCACAGCCTTCAGGAAAAAAAATATAGAAATGAGGAAGGTTAAGATGTTCATACACTAAACAACATTTTAGTTTAACCAATTCTGAAACAATGCTCTATTCAGTGTAAGTAAATATAGTGGTAATATTTTCTCCATGGAGATCTGTCTGTACTGGAGACAAATTGTTGGAATTACACATCAATAATACAAAATGGTCAGTTATCAATTTATCATGACAGAGGAAGAGAAAAACACAGAAGAAAGTGCTATAGCCTTAAAAATAGTCATCACAGGAAGGTTCATATATTACTTCAATATTTAATACTGTTTGGCAAGATGCAAGCCAGTACACATCAGAAATAATGAGAAAAACTTGGTAAGAAAAAAAATACTTGTTGGTTGTTTTTTTTTTTCAAACTCAAAGTATTATGATATTAAGTGGTTTCATGCTTTAGTTTCTTCACATTATACTCTCACTTCTGAGTGCAAACTTTGCCAATGGCAAAGGGAAATACAAAGTGTTGACAGTTAACTATAGCTGGCCACCTGGCCATCCCTTACACCCCAGATGTGAATTGTGAATTTTTTATATTCTATTTGAGGAAAATGCTTCCTTTGATGTTCTTGAGCAACACTTTTCAACTGGAGAAATCCACAGATTGTTAATCTGATTAACTCATCATCACAGTGTAGACCTATAGGAGAATGGTGGGGACACAAGAATGAAGAACCATGTGGTATATTTTTGCAGTCTGTCTGCTGGCAAATCAGGTACCAATTTCAGTAATTATCTGGTCCTTAGATGGTCTGTTATGTTTATAAAATGGTTATTTCATATGTAGATTTTCTTCTCTGCATGCTGCTTAGTGAGTAGTTCAGCTGCCTTCATGTGCATAGTTGGAACTGCTGTACATTGTCCTCAAGAAAGCAAGCTAGTGACTGGTTTTGAGGCACTAGAGCCACTAGACTAGGCAATCAAACCAACTGTGACACACTGTTTTGTTGTGGCTTTTTTTACTCTATATAGGAAATAAATCGGCTTCAATAGGAGGGCTGAGGGCATCACATTATCTGTAACACTTGGTGGTGATGGCAAAAACATCTTCTGCCCTTTCTTTAGGCATCTGTGTGTGCACAAAAGCTGTGCCTGTATCAGCTTCTCAGAATATAGGGAAGGATATGACTTGGATAAGAGGAGAGTGGAAAGATAGGTCAGTTTTCAGCAAAGTTTTGCTAAAGTCTGTTATTTTCCCCCTCTCTTTGAAAGTCAGTTACAATAAAAAAAAAAATAAATCGTTTTTTCTATTAACCATTTACTACCTCTAAGCCTGATTCTTGCCTTTTAGTGAGGCTTTTTGACCTCAAAGTAGGAAAAATCAACAAGCTTCTTGGTGCCATCAGAGTGGCAGGAAGTATCAGTGGAGTAAATGAGACTGCTGTGGTTCTTTAATTTTTAAAAAGCCACAGTCACATGGCTTTTCATCTGTTCCATGTCTCTTCACTTATTTTCCTTCTGAAGCTCCACTTAGCAGCAGTGGCACCTACAGGACAGAAGGCAGTGGAGGCTGCTATATCTCAGGCAATCATTTTGCATGATCAGAGAGATGCTCTACTGCATGCTGACAGTACATTTGGCATTAATTCCTAGTCATTGCACAAAATTAAAATGCATTTTGTAATTTTTGATGCAATATCTGGCACACCAATAGCTTGCTTCTGCCTTAACTCCACACTTATAATATGCATAGCGTTTGCTGGAAGGAAAGGCTCTGTTTGTAGGCAAAGCTGAAAATTTACCACAAGACACAAGCATCATCCAACTGTCAAAACCATTTTTTTTTTCTTGCTGGCAATGAAGATTTTAATTTTTATTTTTTTGCCCATTTTTTACCTTTCAAGCTTAACTATGAAGTACAGCTTTATAAAACAGGAAAAAGCACACTCTGGGCTAACCTCATGAGATGTACATCTCATCCGGTGTGATCTTTTTCCAGTTCTCAGGTTTTTTATCTTCTCAATAAAGCAACATTTTCCCTGCTGATGACACTACTACTGAAGCTTGAGTTTTAGGGCTTGTAACATTGGACCATTTTTATTGATCTTCATGAGTTTCCAGTGGAGACTTCAAGGTCATTTGGTCACCAGGGTTAAGTTTGCAGCAATGAAAAGCAATAAACACATTCAGGATAGGCAGGTATTTACTATGAGCATTTAATTTCCCCCAAAACTGCAGTACTTGTTAGAAAGTATCAAAAAATAAGTTCTTGTTTCCTTTGACATGTCCTTTCTTTAAGTATTCTTCTTAACTTGCTGCCCTCGTGACCTCCTTAGTAGCAGATACAATTCATTTCTTATGCAGACTGACAAAAAAGATGCATGGTATATGGCACTGCATATCTTTACTTCATTATTTCCTCATAGCAAAGACTTGAAACTGTAATGTGTGAGAAAGAAAAGGTGCCAACATGACATTTACTACTGCTAATATGAATCTGATTAATTCTACAACAAGAAACATCATCTTAACTCTTTATCTTCTCGTGTGTTTTTTTTTTGTTCGAACCAAATTGATAAATCAGAATATTTTGACAAATAGCATATACTTGCAGCCCCTGTTGAAGCAAACAATATCACAACCTAGTCATTTGCAGTAAGTTTATTATAAGGGAAGCAAGAGGCTGTCTTTTAACAATATTTACATTTGTCTACTAAGCTGAAATCTGTTTTATATAGTTCATTTACAATATATTTAGCCATAGTTACACTTTATTTTTAGGACAGCACAGTCAAAGTCAGAAATAGTTTCAGTGTGCTTCACCATGCGTTATTCTACAATGTTATGATTCACCACAATCAATGGAAAAGACTTTCTCATAAGGAGGTGCTATGAAAGCCTAATTATTCTATTTGTGCCTTATTCAGTAACTTGTAACGCTTGTTTTCTGTTTAGAACTTGGGCATACACAGATTGTCCTCTTTATATCTCAGTGATGTAGCTTTTCCTTAGCTTATGTGGACAAAAGTATTTTAACTCTTTGTTCTTGTTTGGCTTAATGTCTCATTGATGACTTAATTTGGTTTGGCACTTTAAAAGACTGGTTTTCCACTTCCAGTTATTAATTGACGGTATACAGAAAACTAAAGGTTGTCATTTCATATTCTTCCATCTCGATTCTTACTACTTGTAGGTTTGGCTGAAATGTCAAAAATGTAGAAACTGTGAAAAATAACATAGGCTGTGCCGAAGTACGCACTTATGTGGAAAATCTTTTTCATTAAGGGAAAGGATTAAAACAAGTTTAAAAAAAAGATTAAGAAAGAAAGTTGTATTACAAGCAAGGAATAAAACTTGATCTAAATACATCTAATGTTTCTCTTATGTATAACAGGTATAATTAAACATTCATGGAAATCACAAATAAAGAACCCAGAACATTCACACACTGTGATAGTTTTAAATGTGGGGTGACAAATGTTGAATGCTCTTGTGAGCAAAACGTTTTTCTTGGATTCTTTTTTTCCTTTTTCCCCTGCCTTTGTTGGATCAAATTTTAAATGTCCACAGAACTGTTAAGTGTGGAGAAAAACAAACTGGCTGCAAACAGCCTGCTCTTCAAATAAAATATGAAGAGAAAAATGAAAAAGAAAGGAAATGGGAGGAAAAGAATTTATGAAGTAGTACTGGAGGAGGATAAACAATGTTTTGCCAAAGTCCATAGGCTATTGGTAAGCAAGTCTGGTTAAGACTGGTTGTTGCTTTGTAATACCAAAGCAGTACAAATAACTTTGAATGCAAGCAAATGACACATAGGTCAGGATTTTAAATGTGAACACATGCTCCAAAGGAAACCATACAGGAATAAAAGTTGTTCCTGTTTTGTTAGTTTAGATTCTGAAAGAAGCTTTTGTGTGTAAAGATGTAACACGATCCCATGCCTGGAGCCATGCCCCATGGTACACAGGCTGCTGTGTTTTTCCCAGTGTACCAAAGGTAGAGAAATTTGCAGTCTATCTGCAGGCTGGCACTGGCTGTTGTGAAACGTGTTTTACTTTTACCAGAATAATACCAAAAGGGACCTTTCTTGCTGTTCTGCAGGAGTATTTAGCAGGGAGAGCATGAGCCCTGCTGAAGGTAAATCTTGATGATCATTGCTTTAAAAAAAAAAAAAATAAAGAGCAGTTCTGCTTCAGTATTATAAACTCTCCTCTTTGAATACCTTCCAGAAATCTGCTGGTTTAATTTCTTAGTCCCATCTGTTTCCCTCTCACTGGCTATATTTGTTAGTATTTCCTCAAGCAGCATGTTGTATTGCCCTTACTGTGCTGGAGGAAAAGGGCATAGATTGATCATTTTACAGGACAGGGAAATGTTTGTTTTGGGCTGGAGTAGAGTGCATTTCCACATTTTTTGCCCAAAGTTTTAGGAAAAAAAAAAACTTCTCCAGGGGAAAAAAAAAAAAAAAAGAGAGAGAGAGAGAAATCAAATATGAGGGGAAAAAAAAAACAAGCAACAAACAATAAAACAGAGCCTGTTTTGCTATACCAGGGATTAAAAAAAAATAGGCAGCAGTGTCAGGAGGGCCATTAGGCTGCTTATCTGTCTTTCTACTTTGGCACGTGAAAGCTCCCAGCTCAGCATGCCGTGTGTCAAATCTATCATTTGATATGTCAGGAACCATTATTCCCTCTTTTGTCACCAGTTTTGACCAAAGGATGAAAAATTGCTGTCTTACACAGACAAAATTATTGCTGAAAAAAAAGGGCAACTATGGCACATAGGAGTAGGCCAAGGTGAAACCTGGGGAAACTCTCCTTAGATTAGGTCTGGGTTAAGAGAATATTGATCTGTGTGCTAAAAACTGTTGATCTCTCTCTGAGCAGAGGATGACAAATGGTAGCAAACAAAAAATTGAGTGTCTCCAAGGACATTTGAGCTGCTCTCTGTTTTCTGTGAGTGTTTGTTTGGTTTGTGGATTCTGCTCTAGGGATTTTAACTAAAATGAGCAAATATTAAAGAGAAAGGAAACAGTTGCAAAATTATATGGTGCAAAACTACAGCAAGACTACAGCCAGTTAGAAATCAGACTGGATAGTAAAAATGATAAATTGATTAATCATAAGGAAAAACATATATTCACTGCAAAATCTTAGCATATTGTAATTTATAGGTATTTGGAGGCAATTTCTTCTCCTTTCGTGCAGTTTTGTTACAAGAAAGGGGATGCTAACATCGTATTATTATTTTTTGTTAATATCTGGAATATTAATTTCAAACATTTTTAGAAGCACAAATTTTGTGATACTTTGTATGGGTGGTTCACAAAGAAATTATTTCAAGGGCAATAATAAGCAAAGGCTTTGCAGCAGCTCGAGAATCTCTTGAAATCAGCAGCAACCTCATCTTTTCTTTATTGACCATATCTAGAGATAGGACATTGAAGGAAAGAACACAGCTCCTATGCTCCAATCAGAGGAGGAGCCATAGTGGTTAACCAGCAAGAAGTCAAATAAGACAGATATATTTTTCGACTAATAGAAAAGGCATATAAGCAGGTGGAGAGCTCCAAGGAGAAGAGATAACTTCTTTGGGGGAAAAAATGTGAGCAGGGTTTTGTTCTACTTTACTTTCACCAGTAAAGCTTTGAGTTTGAATAAAATTGAAAATAGTGATCATGAAAGGCTCTTTTGGCTTTGAGGAAGCTGATACTGGTTGCAAATTATTACCATATATTAACAGAACTGGAACAGGGATTTGTTTCCTTGCTTTGAGACCCAGAGCAAGCATGCCTCTTAAGTTTGTGTTGCCATGAACCTTGGGCCTCCTAAGACCATCTTGTCTGAACAACAACAGTGAACAACATCAGTGAACAGAGATCATTGAGTGACATTCTGTGTTTCCGTGATTCATAGTTCCTTTGCTGTGCATTTATTCCACCATTCTTGTATACACCTGCCAAGAGCCATGCATCTCTTGTAAACTTTCTTAATTTGGTGGTGCTGGTTTGCCATCCAGGAACTTTCCCTTTTTCTGCTCCTTCCCACTGGAGGTCACTGCGGCAGAGGTGTTGTGGGCAGATAATCTGAGCTTCCCATCAGTACCTAGGAACGCGAGGACGTAGATAAAGCTGACATATATAACTTCAAACTCATCGGTGAGCATAAACAAGCAAAAGACATATGTAGCTTTTGAATGCATGTGGCAGAGTGAAGCAAAACCACCATGCGTAATTTCAGGGTCCCCACTACAAGCTGAACTTGTCTGCTTGTAAAAGAGTTGTCCTGCATGTTTATCTGAAAGGTTTACTACATTGAAAAAAATGTCAATTTATCAAAACTGAGAGTGAAATATCCCAGAGCTGGCTCCATTTTTATAAAGTTGCAGCTTGTTCCTTGCTAATTTCCAGATAGATCACTTGCCTTCTTCCTTGGCTTCCTGCCCTCAAGCTGATGGAAAGGCACAATAACCTTTGCAGCTAAACTGCTAGAGCCTTTCACCTTCCAGCAGCCTGCTTGATGAGCCGACACACAGAAGGAACTCCTTCCATAGTCACAAACTGTTTCTAAGAGAACTATGATAGCCCAGACCAACATTGTGTAGTATTTAACGCTAAGCATGGCATCCTAGCATGGAAAAGTATTTTAGTCTCCCAAATCTTTCACAAGATTTGACTATGTTGAGACTGAGCAGACAAGTTCCAGTGCTCTTTGCAACTGGCCAGAAAACAGTCACGTGAATACCAAAAATATTACATCATTGTGAGGTGATATTCAAGCACATCTTCATCTACAGTTAATAGAAACCCTTTGAATATCTCAAATATGTTTTCAACATAAAAGATGTCTCATTCAAAACAGATAATTTGCCCACGTAGTTCAGTTGTGACAGTTTCACTCCTCCTCTCTTAATTTTATAAGAGAAAATATGGTAAAAAAAATATATTTGTTGCCTTTTTTTTTTTTTTAATGGAATCAAGACAAGTGTCACCTTAGAAAAAAAATCATACATATTTATCTGTTTTCTGGGTTTACATAAAAAAAAGTTAGTTCTAATTTGTTTTCCATATGTGAAGGAGACACAAATCAAGTTTGTGACTCTTTTGAGTTTGGGTTTTTCTTTTTTCTGACAAGACTGGGTGAGTGAGCAGCCACATGTACTTCTCTTTGTGTTATTTCCAGGCAGATGAGGTGGGCAGAAAGCAACTCTAAGCACATTTCTATTGAAATATTTTGATTCTTTTGAACACAAAAGTATTAGAATGTGCTTTGTTGGCAGGAGCTCTAAGTATGTTATTAAACATTTTTCATCCCCAAGAGTCAAAAATATTAGTTCACTGCACAAGGTAATCATATATTGTTGTGAACATGTACTTGCTATTGGATCCTAGCTCTCAGAAAGCTCTGATTTTGGTTTAATACTGTCACAGAATGTAGAACATTTATGCTTTTAACTTAGCATTAGCTCACAGATTAGCTGGCAAGTTCACAGTGAGGGACAAAAGATCTTGAGCCAGTGAAACAGCTCATTGTCCTCAAAAGAATCAGTCCTGCCTCCTGCCCCAGCCAACTTTCTTTCTCATACTCTTTCTAATGCTTATCTGACCACTCTGTGCCACTGCACTGGCAGATTGTAACTCACAATTTTTGGTGGGTTCTCTTTCCATTTGGTCAGTGATTTGAACTGATTTATCAAGGACTCATATGAGTGTCAGAGTGATCAAAATAAACATATCAGGAAGGCAGAGTTATGGCTAAAATATGATGGGAAGAAGAAAGAGAGATGGAGAACTGCTAACTAGCTGACTAGTTTAGATCGCTTATTGGAGGAGACATAGGTAATGTGGTACTCATATGTTGATGTTACTTTGACAGATTTGTGTCATCATTCTTAAATGAGTATTTTTCTCCTTGACTGCAAAAATTCCTATTTGTTTATATGAAAATGGACCTAAAAGTGCAGTTGGATATCTAAAAGCAAGGATAAATTGGACAGGAGAAGAAGGATTTCCCCTGCCTCTTTGTCTGATAGTCTCCACAGTAGCATGGTGCTTCTTGTCCTCACTGCCTCAGCTCTACCCACTTGAACTGGCACACTTGCCACAGCAGGTGAACAAGAAAAGTGAGCTAAAAACTTTCAGTATCTTTTATGCTTAAACAGTCAAGAGTCAAGTCTTTTTATTCTTAGACAGAAAAGGCTACATTTGAGCAGCTGGATGATAACACGGTTCTTTAGTTACTCATTATCATCACAACTGTATCTCAATGAATCCCAATATGGACTACGGGATCCTAGAAACAAAGAAGTATGATTGCTGGCTACTGATTTCCAGGTCTGATTTTTTGTTTTTCCTCCTCTGAACTCCCTCATATTTGATTTTGGTTTCTGTCTGGATGATAGGACAAAGTCCTGCAGAGCAATCTAATTACTAAATTCAAGAAAGCTTCTTAGAATTGCAGCATTTTCAGGTCTTTCTGAAGCCATCAAAAGGACAGAGGGACATTGTTGCTGTTCCTTGCAAACCTCTACAAAGGTGAAAACATGTTTGTTTGTTAATATGACAGAAGCAGTGTCTTCAGCTTTGAGGACACTTACCCACCATCAATGAGTTTCTCACAAATGGGGCATTGCTGTCTCTACAGGGTATGTTATGATGTCACACAGGGCATTGATAACAGATGTGAACACGTATGGATGAACTAGCACATATGTTAAGAAAGTATACAGCTTTATATTTTCCAAAATGAGGTCCAGAGAGTAAATTGCAATGTATGTTACAAGATGAGTCTTAAAAGCAAATTTTCTGTCAGGAACTTCTGAAATATTGCTTGTAAATTACTTATATTACTAGTTATTGGAAAGAATAATTTGGATTAGATGATTGTATGACTTCTGCCATGCACTTACAAATGTTCAATGCCATTCTTTTCCTTACACATGTGGATATGCTAATTTCTTCTCTTTTTCCCTCTACATTCAGCAGTCTCAGTTTAAAACTGTAATATCATTCCTACTGTTAGTAGCCTATGAATGGCATGTGATTTTTTTGTGATGTAAGTCACAAATCACAGATCACAAATTCCCAAATATTAAGGTTCCCCACAACACAAGATTGTTCTCTTCAGCTTCTTGGAGTGCCTCCACCAATACAGTATCAGAGTGTCTTCTAGAAGTACTTAACTGACAGGTGTCATGCATGATTCATCGTTCTTCTGAAGGAAAATATTTTGTATGCATTAAGAAAGAAACAAGTAAGAAAAAAAGACCTTAACTATATAAAGATAACATAACCTTCTCTAAGTAACTAGCACATCAGTAACCACACTGCAGCTACAATGTTACTTCTGATTTTCGTGTTGCAGCTGCATCTTTAAGCCAGTACCATGAACACAGACATCCAATAGTAGTTTTCCATAGCTTGCAGTTTGCTACTTGAACATTAACACCTACACTTTTAACACATATTTCCTCATTTTATGTACTATCTTATGTCTATTTACATGGTTTGGTTCTGCATTTTTAAATGTTTTTTATTAAGCAAAAAAAAATATGCATTACCAGCTGAACTATGTATACTCCACAGAAACTTTTCATTAATTTACAAGCTTGTCTATGTAAAAGAAAGCCTAAAAAGTATTCCCAGCATGCCATCCTATCTCAATTAGCAACATTAAACACAAGCTCAACTGACACATAATCTTTGACACTGCTTCATTGTTTTTAGACATTCCCTCAAATCCTTTTATATTATGTCATAATCTCCTTATTCTTAAGATAATTTAGATGTCCTAATTTCCATGACAGCCAAAAAAATTGCTTTAAGCAATTATTTATGTGATAATTATTATTATTCATTATAAAGCTATTTATCTTCTATTCAAACATTAACCAGATTAAGAAAAATGATACTATAAAAAGGGCTCTTGCAGCTTGTGGCCTTTAAACTCCAAGGATATAAGTTATCCATACAGGAATAAATGCTTCTTTTCTGCTCCAGACAAAAATTGCTGCACTTCAGACAACTGCTGCTTTTTTTTTTACCATCTATTCTCATACACTGTGGAGCTATCCCTGTGTGGAGAGGGCCAGAAAATGACTGATGTACCACTTCTAGACTGTATGGAAGATTTCCCCTTTTATTGGCCTCCCTCAACTTTTATGCATGAGTATATGAGTGTATGTATACTTTGTCCTACTTTAACCTTACTACACTGATGGTTGTTGATTGCCATATGAAATGTAACTTGATACATCATATAGCCAAATTATTATCAACAATGAAGTGTAAAATGTTTATTTAAAGGTAAAGTAGGGAATTCTTTAGTATAAAAAGCTACAGGGATAAATTTCATAAGTTCTTTATTTGCTCCTGAATGTTTGTGAGACACAGAAGTAATCTAATGTGACTTTAGAAATCAGGTGGGCTGATTTAGAAACCTAACTGGGCTCTACATTCATTTTGTGTATTTCTGTACAATACTTCAGAAAGCAGTTAAAAGTATTCATATGTCTAAGTTGCATTTCTGTACCCAAATAAATTGGGATGTCTTTCATCATAGAATCATTTTGATTGGAAAACACCTTTAAGATCATTGAGTCCAGCCATTATCCAACACCAAGTCTAGTGCTAAACCATGTCTATTAGCAACACAACTCTTCATCTTTTAAACACCTCCAGAGACGGGGATTCAGCTACCTCTCTGAGAAGCCTGTTAAATAGCCCTTTCAGTGAAGACTATTCTTACAATACTCAATCTAAACCTCCCCTGGTGCAATTTGATCCCATTCCCTCTCATCCTATTACTATTTACTAGGGAGAAGAGACCAACCCTAGGTCTGACCTGACCTAGTGTGAGGTATCCCTGCCCACGGCAAGGGATTGGAACTGGATATTTGAGGTCCCTTCCAAACCTGACAACGCTGAGATTGTGAACACCCACACTACTGCAACCTCCTTTCAAGTAGTTGTAGAGAGAGTCTACAGTCTCCTTTTTCCAAGGTTCCCTCAGCTGTGCATGTAAGACATGTTCTCCAGACCCTTCACCAGATTCATTGCCCTTCCCTGGGCCCAGTTCAGTCTCTCAATGAGTTTCCTGTACTGAGTGCTCCAAAACCTAAATGCAGTACTCAAGACATGGGCTCACCAGAACTAAGTACAGGGGGACAATCACTTCCCTCATCCTTCTCGCACTGTTCCTGATTACAAGCCAGGATGCTAGTGGCCTTCTGGGTCACATGAGCACACTGCTGGCTCGTATCAGCTGGCTGTCAATTTGCACAATCTGTCAAGCTGTTTTCTCTACTGAGCATCTTTGCAGCCACTCTTCCCAAGCCTGTAGCATTGCAGGAGGCTCTTGTTCAAGGCTCTTCACTGCCTTGAACAGTGCCAGCCTCTCATGGTGACTGATCAAGTTGGACAACCATCCACCCAGGATGGACGGAGCAAGTGGACCAGTGTCAGTAATCACTTCCCACAGAAAACACCGTCAGGTTTAGTGACTTAAATGAAGCATGTTTTCAATTACACTTGTGTGAGGAGGATCTGACCTGATTTCATTTCCAAGTCCTCGCTGTCAACAAGCAGACTTTCAATCGTAATGTTTTCCCACATAAATGCAAAACAGTGTCTTTTAAATAATCAGCTGAGTAATTTACTCCATCGAACCCTTTTACTCTTGTCACGAGATGCACTCAGTTTCCCAAAAAGATGGGTTAGTTTTCCTACTCCTGAACACATCTCCTCAGGTAAGTATTTTTTTTTTACAGAACAGATGAAGTTTGAGTTATTTTTTAAGAACCTTTATTTCCTAATTTTTGGTGGCAGAGCTGTGGGCAGTACACTATTCATACCCAGAAGCCATATTGTGGCTTCATACAACATACCTGCCAGCTCATACCTCACTCAAGGTATATGAATTCTTCTACACATTCTGCTTCCCGTATCTTTTTGATTATAAACACAAAGACTCTGAAGACTGAACCCAAGTAAGGCTTTTTGGCAAAAAACTTCCTCTATGTTGAAGGTCTGACAACATTAGTTGCTAGATTTGTACTGAGTTCAAACTATACTTAGTGCAGACTAAGTTTTTATACTTAGTGCAAACTATGTTTTCATAAAGGTACTTGGAGTCCTGCTTTTCTGTAAAGACTTTCTCTGACTTATTCAGTGTGGATATGGACTCATTCAGTACTCAAGTTGTGCCGGGGGAAGTATAGGCTGGATGTTAGGCGGAAGTTCTTCACAGAGAGAGTGATTTGCTATTGGAATGGGCTGCCCAGGGAGGTGGTGGAGTCACCGTCCCTGGGGGTGTTCAAGAAAAGATTGGATGAGGCACTTAGTGCCATGGTCTAGTTGACTGGATAGGGCTGGGTGCTAGGTTGGACTGGATGATCTTGGAGGTCTCTTCCAACCTGCTTGATTCTATTCTATTCTAAATAGATATCTCTCTTTCAGCGTGAGTATTTCCTCACTCACAGCAACCTTGGGCTTGCACAGATTCCTGCACAGATATTTCTACCAACCTAGGCAAGCTAACTAATCACAAATGTCTTCCACTTCCACAGAGAACTGGATTCTCATGTTTTCCATTCAACAGATACTTGTGTTCTCACAGTGCAGGTCTTGATATTTTCACTGGCTTTGGTATTATTTGCTGACTCTTGATTTGAGGTTCATCTTACCTGATCTGAGTGCCAGAATTAAACAGTTTAGCTGGTTAATTTAGCTAGGAATAAATTGTTATCTAAGAGAGTTATTTTAGTACAGGATCAATTGCATTCTGGAAGTGCTTATCTATATCCATTAATTACAGAGGCAGGCTAGATGACTAGCCTAAAACAAACATTAATATTAAGATGGCTAAATGCAAGTGAAATGAGTCCCACTCTTGTGCAGGAATAAATGAACTTAAATGATGAAAAAACAGAGCTCTTCCACTTAAGACAGAGCATTTTCCCTCACACTCTATGGTCAGAGAGGAAATGTAGCCTATCACAGAGACTTATGCCAGGAATAACCAGTGCCATACATCTCATTTCATCGACATAAGCTCAATTCTGATATTTTCTAAGAGAGCAGCAAAATTATCCACTTAAGAAAAACTCAATTATCTATCAGTAAATCATTTTCATCTGTTTAGTATTGTCCCTGGGATTTCTGAAGTGGAACTATAGGAAAGCTAAAAACTTACTTTTTTTTTTATTCTTCTGACATTGTCTCACAATTTCCCCAAAAGCCAATCTGTGTTCCTTCTTTGAACTGCAGATCGAACAGCATCGTGACTCCTCTCATGAAATTAGGAAGGTTACTCATCTCTTCCTAGCAATTACTTCATCAGCAGAGTGCATCAAAAAAAAAAATCATGAGTCAGACAGGTGTGCTAACTTCTTGGCTAATGCTTGCCAACTGTTTCCTGAGAAGGACCTTTGGAATGTAAAATACAGTAAGATATTTTAAAGCCTTTTCTTGAATTCTTTCTGATTTCTTGATTCTTAGGTAGGTTAGACAGTGACATTGTTTTCTCAGACTACAATATTATTTCATACAGTACGCTTTTAATGATTCAGCTGCTCTGCAGGTCATGTTCTCCAAGAATGATATCTGATAAGACAAAACCAGAAAATATTGTTAAGTTTATTTGAATAAAGGTAGAATAATTCCAGCCTAAACTTTAACAATTTGTTGCAAGAGGAAAAAAAAAATAAAAAAAATAAAAAAAAAAACAGTGTTTAAATGACAGATTTGGGGAAAGAAGTGTTTGAAAACCTAAAGAGTGTATGGAGACAGAAATCTGTCCTTATGGGTGGCACTTTGTCAATCCAGAAGCACAAGTGTTGTAATACAGTTTCATTATTCTGAAGGGGAAATCCACGTAAGGTCAGAAGACCTCTCTTAGGCCAAGAATTCTTTTGATTTGTTTGGGATTTTCATTTATTTATTGATGAAATATTAAGTCTGATGTCTTAACTCTGTTAGGTTTTCTTTTTCCTGGTTGTGTCATAATATGTAGAAAAAGACTCTTGGGTTGCATTTTTCAAAATGCATTTAAGATTTTTGCATGGTTTATGAAAAGCAGTGTTTCTGGAGATTCTTTGTGAGAAACATTAAACAGCCTTGAGAAAGTGAGACCTCAACAACTTGATATAATTTAGAAATGCTAAGTTCATAAAATAACTACAAGGAATTGCCAAAATAAAAACAAACAAAAAAAAAAGGAAAAGAAAATAAAAAAAAAAAACCAAACAGAAAAACAGTACACCTGCTTAAACCTTAGATTCAAAAAATAGCACATCATTACCATCATTTTCTTTCCTCTATTTTCAGTCAATCACTCTAAGTTATAAGTATGAAAACTAAACATAGGAGCTTGTATGGAGCTAAAAATGGATAAGACCTGGTGTCTATTTTTGTCCTGGAATGACTTCATTTTAGAGGTTAGGAATAAAATTAATCTACAGAAAATGGAAGCCTAAGTAGAAAATGGCTTGAGATCTTACCAGTCACCAATCATGAAAGAGAAATGTTCACATAGATATCACTTGCAGTGCAGTAATGTATACACTAAGTATGGCAGTCATGAAGAGATACTGAGCCTTATTCTCCCTTAGGTTCAAACAAAATACCTTCAGCTGAAGTTGCCTATAACTGCTTCTTCTCTGAAGGGTAGTGAACTATTTGATTTGTTTGCTGATCTTCACACTCACTCCCTACCATAGCTTGTACAGACAAGGAGAAGGGTCTACTCTTTCAGTGAGAATATCCACCCTGTGAAATCTTTCTCCAGCTACAGAACACTTCTGTGTATTCAAGGCACTATTGGGTGGGGAGGCCATGGTGTGTGGACAATAGTTTACACCCTGGGGTTCATTAAAACAAGCTCAGTGACTTGTTCCTTGAAGGAACGCTGGAAGTTAAAGCACAAGAAACTTCTGCCAAAAAGACCAGATTTGTTGAATCTGCCTTTCCTTTTTCCATTCAGTGGTCTAGAAGGCTGGAGCTGGGTGGCTGAACCAGTGTTATGCAAAAGCCTAACTAAAGAACTAAGCCTTCAGATCTTACCTTCAGAAAATTCTTTTTGAGCGCCAGCAGGGTCTGTTCCTTGACCTTCAGAAGAGAACCCAGCTCCAGAAAAGAAGAAAAAACAAAAAAGGAAAAAAAAATCCTTGTAAATAATCTCTATCATTTTGCCAGCTGCTCACAGCACTTAATCTGTCTCTTAAAACTGAAAAATTACAGTTGCACCTGATGTTCCATCCTTTCAGGTCAGCTCTCACTCAGGATGTCGATGTGGTTTTCTTGGCTTGGATTGGCTTTGGTGTTCACATGTTCATTGCAGAAGCTCATTTCATTTAAACAGCTATGAAGTGTCCACTCTCGCAATTGACTTCCCTCCACAATTCCCATTCAAAACAATGGGGAGTCTGCAAGTGAATTAATGGTAGTGCAGATTTCTGGCTCTAGCAGATTAGAAACCATTAAATGCTAAATTTAAGGGCTTTTACTTAGTTCTTCCTGAAATTATAAAAGAGAAGTTTTGGGAGACACTCTCTGTGTGTGTGTGTATTTTTAAAGGAGAGACTGCTGAGAGAGCCATCCAGCTGTGCAGTATTGCTATCTACCTACATGCTGCTTTTCATTAAGGGGATTTCCCACACTTCAAAGTTTAGCAATGAAATATAAATGAAAGTGATGAAATAACAGTTGAATCCAAGTTTCCCAAATATCTAGTACTAGTGAAACTAAATTTTTCTTGCTATTATATTATGGTCTTGTACACACCATAGTTAAATAATTACTTTTGCATCCATTTCTCTGATGAAACTGAGCTTTTCACCAATTAAAATCCTCCCTGCCCTCCTGCCTGAAATATGATGCAAGGCTGCAAAAAATAGTTTCTTTAACATGTGAAATAAAATCTCTCCTGGCAAGGTCATAATCTGAGACATGGTCACTGCCCTTTAAAGAAATCTTATCATTCCCCTTGTACTCACATTGTCAGTAGAGCCTTTCCCAGGAATAAAGGCAGGACTGCAGCTCTACTTTCTTTCACCATGATGTTTATTATTTCTGCTTCTTAATTTCTGCTAAAGGAGGTATTTTAATGCCCTACTAAATACAAAACAAGCAGCCAGGCTTCTCTGTTCTGACCTACCACAATCTAAAGTAGAAATCATTAGCAAAGTCTGTACAATGGTTGACAGCATATCCTAGGCCCATAAGAGATTCAGATCTATCCAAACCTGTAACCATGCCTAGCCAAACTTAGTGTGTCCACACATTTGTTTCAGAGACAATGCATGCATAATTATTAGCTGTATGGATTACATAGGGCCACATTTTCTCTGCTGTATTGTTTGCAAAAGAGAGTGCTTCAATACAGACATATAGAATAGAATAGGTTGGAAGAGACCTCCAAGATCATCCAGTCCAACCTAGCATCCAGCCCTAGCCAGTCAACTAGACCATGGCACTAAGTGCCCCATCCAGTCTTTTCCTGAACACCCCCGGGGACGGTGACTCCACCACCTCCCTGGGCAGCCCATTCCAATGGCAAATCATTCTCTCTGGGAAGAACTTCCTCCTAACATCCAGCCTATACTTCCCCTGGCACAACTTGAGACTGTGTCCCCTTGTCCTGTTGCTGGTTGCGTGGGAGAAGAGATCCACCCCCACCTGGCTACAACCTCCCTTCAGGTAGTTGTAGACAGTAATGAGGTCACCTCTGAGCCTCCTCTTCTCCAGGCTAAACAATCCCAGCTCCCTCAACCTCTCCTCATAGGGATTGTGTTCCAGGCCCTTCACCAGCCTTGTAACAGAAGTGTAGAACACACTCTTCTTAGGTAATTACCGAGGCAGGTTGGGAAGGATGAGTGAAACAGAATTTTCACTTCGCTTCTTGCTTTTTACTAAAGACTCTCACAATCTTCTGAAAAATCAGTTTAGAAGTTCAGAAAAAAAAATGGGAAAGCAGTCAGTGTTCTTCTTAGTGCTCTTTCTAATTTTATCTTAGATGTTTTAAAACTTCTGCAATCTTACAGAGACATGTTAAGCTCTCTGAACCAATTCAGTTTCAGATAGCCATCTTCAGGTCCCAGAATATGTGAACATCTCTGAGGAACTTTAAAGTGGTTGTAGAAGAAAGGGATATTTTTACTATGACTATATGTATTTTTCGTTATCACCTTTTTACCTAGATAGAATTGATTGAGACATTCTGTGTTAAGAGTAAAGCCCAAAGCATCTTTATCCTGTACAATTTATACATGTTTAATTATATAGATACAGTAATTCCATCAGATATCTACCCTTTCTTGTTAGGACAGCTTATATGAGTTTTCTGTTTAAAATCTTTGAAGTCAGCTATAGGGCATTATTTTTTTCCCCTTAACCTTTTGATCAGTCCTTGTGTACAAGGCAAGAGAGTTTTCTTGCAAAGTTTATTTGATCTTACTTTCCATGTATGATATACATTATTCAAGTAATATAAAAGACTACCTGAACTGAAGCAACATCCTTGAGATGGAAGTGATGAAATGCAGCTGCTTACACTGTGTTTCATGTGAAAATAGGAGAGCAGGCAGTAGGCCTGAATATTATGCAAAGACTTCTGTACTACATTTTTAAAACACTGATGTCAGAACCATACCTGTAAAACATATGCAAACTCAAGTAAAGAAAGTCTGGAATATTCCTGAAGCTTTTATTGTACTTTACATTAGTTTCTGGGCGAATGATATCTATCCATTGGTGGTCCAATCTTTCTTCCATTGACATCATTGTAAATGCTCCATTGACATCAATGTAAATGCTCCCACCGACTTCATTAAGAGCTGCAGTCTGGCTTACTATTCATTTACCATTGCAGACAGGCTCATTGCAATGGGGTATTCATACAGCGACACACAGTTACTTGCTGGTATGTGAGAAATCAACTTAGCTCAGTGTTTGTTAGACACATTCAACAACTTTACGGATCTCTTTCTGTAGGCAAATTTCAATGCATACCAGGCAGTTTGCCAGATTACTGCAGAGAAATAATGTATTTATACAAGAGCAGCTTCCAGTATAGACTTTCTTACATAGACAACATGATCAGAAACTGGACCTTCCTGGGACTTGAGTCATAACTGTTTTTCACGTAACACATCAGGATGTTACTTGTCTCAGTACTTGAGTTGTAAGAGCCAGTTTAATAACAGTGGAATGTTTGAGATTAGGATCCATATCTCTTGTTTTGGCTGAGGAAGTGCCATTGTGCATGTGGATGTGAGGCCTGCAAACTTTTGCATGTGGGTAGTTGTGATGGTTTTGGTGCTCCCGGCCCACTACACTTTGGAAATCACCCAGACTAGACTCAGCCAGCTCTGGAAATGGAATGAAGCTTATTATTTACAGCTTAGCAGAATATACAAGCCAATATTTACAGTATATACAGAAATATACAAGGTAAAAGGCAGAAATATACAAGGTAAAAGGCAATACAGAAACAAAGCAGCCCTCCCAGAAACCTGAGTCCCCAGGAGGGGCTCCCAACTGCCCTTCCACCTTCTCCCACCCCTCTTAACCTTACCCCAATCTCAAGGAAGAATGGAGGTTCGGGCAGGGGGTTAGGAAGCAAAGTGGATTAATCAGAGAAACGGCAGAGAGGCTAGAGAGAGAAAAAAAAGGCAGCTCTGAGCTCCCCATCAGTGCCTTATCTATGTTTGGATTCTTGTTCGTATACCTCTCAGAATGCCTGTGAGTGAAGCAGATATCAGCACTGTTTCTCTTTCGTGGCCTGTGATCTAATCCTTCTCACCAAAAAATTCTAGCTAGCTTCAAACTAGCAGAGGAGTTTATGCATGGATGTGGCTGGATGGAGTGCACCAATTTTGCATGCAGATTTGTTGACAGTATGAACATCGGATGGAAAAGTGAGATACCTTATTTATTGTTCATAACAGCCATTTATGACTGCGATGCAAGGACTGGTGCCGAAAATCTTTAGGAACACAGTATGTGCTGTTGCTCTGCTTGTCCACACCTTTGTGGACCTATTTAGAAAATTATGATCTTAGGAAGTTGTTGTGGAGGCAGAGAATTAATGCAGCCGAGTCACGAATTTATAGGAAAATAGAGTTATTTTATTTTCCCTAAAACTGCCCCCAAAACTATGTGCAGAAATTACTTAGTTTTAATTAGCAGGTTCAGTTGGTTGAAAATTAATTCAAACTAAAGAATGTAAAAAAGGAGTTCCCCTTTTAGAGAATAGTCATTACACTGAAATAACCTGAGGTTGTCTTTGAAATAATACCTTGCATTTGTATTATGTTCTTTGCAATGAGGCCAGTGGAACACTGGAGCAGGTTGCCCAGAGAGGTGATTCCTGAAGAACACTCAAGGTCAGACCCAATGGGGCTCTGAGCAACCTGCTCCAGTTGGGGATGCCCCTGCTTACTGCAGGGAGGTTGGACAAGATGACTTTTAAAGGTCCCTTCCAACCCAGTGATTCTATTTTGTTATTAATTCATCTGAATTTTTTTATCTGTATTTTGTTATTAATTTACCTGTATTTTTTATTTGGCCTACTGAGGTGTTTTTACCCATTCTCCTTGTTAGACATTCTCAGACAATTCCTTCCATGCTTATTCATAGCTCCTCAAAACATTTCACAGGTTTCTTCCTGGCATTTTTACAGTTTCACAAGTGAGCAGAAAGAAGCAGCTGAACATAGAGGGGCTCAGCCAGCACCCATGGGTGATATTAGAGTAATCATCAAGTTCCTATCCTGCTTAACCGGGGGGCCACCAGGCCCCCCGGCCTTTAGATCACCTCCACCATTCACCCAGTGTGTACCACA
>WAAF01004538.1:241644-255105 GCA_013400475.1 Tricholaema leucomelas
CCAATGACTCTCTCAGTGAAGAACTTTCTCCTCACCTCGAGCCTAAATTTCCCCTGGCGCCGCCTGAGGCTGTGTCCTCTTGTCCTGCTGCTGGCCGCCTGAGAGAAGAGAGCAACCTCCTCCTGGCTACAACCACCCCTCAGGTAGTTGTAGACAGCAATAAGGTCACCCCTGAGCCTCCTCTTCTCCAGGCTAAACAACCCCAGCTCCCTCAGCCTCTGCTCGTAGGGCCTGTGCTCAAGACCCCAGCCAATCCCCAGCCCAATTCCAGCGCGGGCACTGCACAGGGCACCCCTCATGTCAGAAGGGCCCTTTGCTCCCCCCCCTTCACGCCTGCAGGGCACGGGTGGGGGAACAGGTCTTTTCGCACCTTTTTCTCTCACGTTCAAACCACAGAGGGAGAGGAATTTTGGGGTATACAGGACTCCAGGACAGAAGTGTTCATAAACTCATCATGTTTTTGGGTTTTTGGCAAATGTAACTTTTTACCAATCCACCGTCCACATTTTAAAATAAATTCTCATTAATTATTTTTAACTAAGACTCCAATGTGCTGTATGCCGTTTCTTGTGTCAGAATCACTTTGTGAGCGTGTTAGTATTAGCAGATTCCAGGCAGGACAGCTCAGGAAGAATGTTTGCTAGTGATCTGCATAAGACAAGCCAAGATAAAATTTTCAAAGTCCTGCAAAAGCTTCAAAAGTATCTTCATAAAATGTGTTCTTTTTTGTGACCTGTATTTGCTGCTGCGTCTAGAAGGAATCACTGGAGAAGTCATCTACATCATAGCTGTTTTAGCCCTAGTAGAGGAGGTTAGAGAGATTAAGTGTTCTGAAAATGCTGCTGAATGATGTTTGCAGTCCTATTTGCTTAGTGAAGTTTTTGATGATGAAAGAGACTTCGAAGTGGCTTATGTATCTTTGGTATAATTTTTGAATTTCAACTTTCTGACCTGCAAAAATATTGAGATATCCATTATTACCCTAACTTCAATCTCTGAAAGTGTGGATACCTTTGAAAATTAGAAAATCTGAAAGAATGCTCCCAAAGAAATTGAAGCAGAGGACCTCTTGATATTAGCCAGAAAACCTAGATTTTTTTCATTTCCTTATACTCCTTTCCTTAAGTATACTTTACTGAGGAAGTTAGACTGTTGGCAGTTTCGACCCCAGATGGCCTTCTTGTGCTCTTGTAAAACTTCCAAGATTATCGGACCTGCAATTTTGGCAGATATGTTTGATCAAGCTACTGTTTGATGCCTAGGGAGAATGATTTGCTCTGGTCCTGTGGGACACAGGACCTTTCTCACTCCAGGCAATCAGAGGAGAACTAGAAGGGCCCTTGTAGCTCCCCTGGTCTATTTTAATGACAGTGTAGATTAGCATAGCTACTAAATCTTAGGGCTGAAGACCAGCCAAAAGAAAATGAGCATCAGTGAATTTGTGAGTGTCTACCTCAAGTTCTCTGTTAATGACAGGAATAGTCACCTTTTAAACATTATTCCTCTGACCTATTTTAAGTAAGATAGACTGAGAAGGTTATTTTAATCCTTTACATTTCTTACAAAATCTGCTCAAATTACAAGCAAATAAGCTTCCAGACTAGAAGAGGACTCTGTGTGAAATGGATGTGCCTTGCTAGCTTCAGTGTATTTTTTCCACATGATCAGAACTAGTCTAGGGACCAAATTGATTGCATATTGGTTTGAGCAGCAGGACAGGTAGAGCTACAGTAGTAAGCCCTGTAGGTGAATGAGTTGTTCTTTATCTTATCAGACTCTACTCCTCATTAGGGTGAAAAAAACAGAAAAGGCAAAAGGATTTTAGACAACTACTAAAAGCAGTGCCTACAGGTTTGGAAAAAAAAAAAAAAAAAAGAAAGGAAGGTGGTTTTAATAGAAGTCAGATTTGGGAACACGTGTAAAGAAGTTTGTGACCAAACTGCAGGTCTGGTGGGACAGTGCAGCACTTCAGCATCCCTTGTGGCAGCCAGATAAAGACTGAAAAATAAAATAGTTAATGTTAACTGAAAAATAAAACAGAGAAAAGTTACATTCCGGGGGGTAGAGACAGTAGAAGGAAAATGTGACAAATGCTGTTAAGCCAAGCTTTTGGTGAAGATAGCAGTTGCCACACACATGTACTGCACATATTTGGCAACAGATAAGCCAGATTCATCTAGCAGCTGCCAAATATCACTCTAACTGGAGCTACAAAAAGTACTGAGAGATTAGCTTCAGGCATTGCTGCACATATGAGGTAGGTTGTGTATGAAAACCCAGAGGGGCGATTATTTACCTTTCTTTCACAGCATTTTCCCCTTTTTGAGACTTGTATTACTTTGTTTTCTACTAAAAGCAAAAAGAAGCATCTTCCATAGCACATGCTTTTTGCTCTATACGCTGTCACATTCCCATGTTTAAAGACATATTATCTATTTAGAAGTCCCAGTTGTAACACCTGCTGCCATCCAGACTGTAGCAAGGGGACTAACAACTCTAAATAGCTCTCTATTCATCACTGTGGTTGTTAGACTTATTCGTGTGTCTAATTATTAAGTTATAAGCACAAAAAAAATTCTCTGAAGGAAATTAACTTGTTCTGAAATCATTTAGCTATTCTTCCTGTAAAAGTGTGTAGTATTGAAGCTAGCCTTAAGACACTAAAAATTAAACATATGGGTTTGTTCCACTCCTTACAATCCCAGCTCCCTCAGCCACTCCTCACAGGGTTTGTGTTCCAGTCCTCTCACCAGCTTCATCCCCCTTCTCTGAACACGTTCCAGTGTCTCAACATCTCTCTTGAATTGAGGAGCCCAGAACTGGACACAGTACTCAAGGTATGGCCTGACCAGTGTTGAGTACAGCTGGAACACCGTAGTTATAAGCAAAGTCAGCAATACCAAGGCAAAACCAGCAGGATGAGGTACTTAAACATAACTGACATTTCAACAAATGACACAGGTAGGTGTTTAAACTAAGGGTGAATGTAGCAATAACACAGACCCATCCAGGAAAGAGTGGAAAGGTGTCAAAGATGGAAAACCACAAACCCTCTTTGTGAGTTTGTAATCTGGGGACTGAGAACCATTGTACTGCAGAGCTGAAAGTATTCTGAGCCATTATAACACCAGGAGCCCAGAAAGACAGGCTTACAACCTGTCTGTCAGTGCTGAGTTCTGTGCCTCTAGAAGATATGTGGTCATCCCAGAATTGATTGGAGTGATTTAATCACCCAGTGAAACATCCATGTGTCAAATAAAAAGTCAAACTATAGTCACACAACTGGGATCTCATTCAGGTGGTGACCTCTGTTACCAAGTCATAAGGATTCAGTAAGAGCCTGTGAAGTCAGTAGCAAGAGTAAATTAGCAGTCTCAGATCCTATTCTAGTTAAAAGCAACCAGTTTTAGCCTGATTAAATATGCAATGTCACAACAGCCAGTGTGATGATACAGAATGTAAATCAGGAGGGAAAAAAAATCTGTAAAGGGCCAATCCTTTTGTTATTCTTTTTTTTTTTTTTTTCTGTTTTCTGATTCTTGTAGCATTTAACATGTAAAAAGCCCACCATTATTTGATGCTTTATTTTTTTAATAGTATATACAATAGCAATGACATTGGTAGAAACACTATTTATTACATTTTAGATGATGGTAGTGTAATTCAGCTATCGTCAGCATTATATCCCACAAATTCAAACCTCCTGATTGCCTTGGGGACATTGTTTTTACCTTCATCCTTACAACTGTGTGCTGTATTTCTACAGTGCTTATGTTTGAGATTTCTCTGTCTTTTGTGCAGAGTTTCTTCTGCACTTTGCATTTTTATTTACTCCATCTATTCTTTCTATCACAGTAAGGGTCAGATTGGAGGATTTGGCCTGTATATAATATTAGTTCAGAAAAAGGTTATTGATGGGAGATGCTAGAGAGACTTGAAGACAACTAAACGGAGTTTTCTACAACAGATTATATATCAACATCTGGAGTTTGCTCTGGAAATTGTGAAACTGATTTTAATGTTGTTTAACTTCTCTTAATGTCACCTCAGATGAGACCTATGTGATCCACACATCCTCTTTTCTTCCACTCTTCTTATTTATCACCATGACAATAACAATTTCTCTTTCATATTGGTTTAGAGGAAAAACATATTGGTTCACATTTGAGTAGGTAAAGGAAAACACAAGTCTGGGATGAATTTGCACTCGGTCTTGAATTCTGAGGTATTCTGCAATTTCTGCTACTTTTTGTCATAGGGACATGAATCCCGAAGTTTCAATGTGGCTTCTGTGAAGATTGTACAGCCTCTACTCCATATTTCCTTCTCTCCAGCAGTTTCACAGTTTCAGAGTGATAGCAATATCATGACAGGTCATAGCTGTGATCTCAATAGGCAGAAAGACAGAGATCTCATATCATACTGAGAGGTTTAAATATCAAGATGGAGACCTTGAAGTGGATAAATGTGGCAATTTACTTTGCTAAGCAGACATTCTGTCGTATTTTCCCCCATGTGGAGCTTTTTCAGGCCATATGGCCTAATTTCTAGGTCTGAGTTACAGTAATGCAGCCTGGAGGTCACTAATGCAGGGATAACTGTATGGTGTGATTACTGTGTAGATTGCCACATAGCTATGACTCCAAGGGAAAGGAGCCACCAACATGGTTGTTTGGATGTATAGTAGTGTCAAGGAATCAAAAGGGATCTGAAAGCCACAGATCTCTTTTTCCTAGATACAGCTTGGAAAAATAACTTATTTAGCAATAAATAATTGTGTCAAACTCTTTTAATTAATATTATTATAAAGGAGCACCTACAGAAGTTATCATAGAATATGAAGAGAGAAAAGTATTTGTCCCCCTTTTTTTCTTATCTGTGTGTACGTTTCAGTATTTTGTGTGCACTTTTCAGTATTTTGTGTGCAATTTATTTTTGCTTTTCTCCTCTAGCAGCTACAAGTTCACTTTTTAATTATGTAAACCTTAGATACAAACCAGTATGAGGAGGAAAACATCTCTGCTCATTTTTCCATCTGGAAAATGTGACTTCCCCAAACCATAAACATTACTGAGAAATGTCAGTCACTTATCATGTTGAAACTATATTTTAAAGATCTTTATGGCCACTACAATGATAGGATCTGCATTCCAAAGTTGATAGCATCCTTTCATAAATTTGCTTTCAAGAAGCTAAGCATGGTACGATTCTTAAAACTTATTCTAAAGACCAAAATGTCTAAGGGAAAGAATACTCTTCCTCATGACCTAATATCCTGGTAACTGGTTAGGTTTGGGGAGTACAAAAAAAGAGGGAAATCTATTTATGTTGTAAGAATGCAGTGTGGATATGTGCAGCTTGCAGAGCCCCACTCAGTGCAGCTGGGAGTCTTGATCAGGTTGTTTTGACTCATTACTCTGGGCCTTCATCAGCTGATGGAGCTATTTTTTTAATTTTTTTTTTTTTTTTCATCAGCTGATTAAGATTCAAGATAATGAGTCGAAACATGCCAGAAGTAATTCCCTTCAGGACTGGAGACAGGATGTTAACTTACATGCACATGCACACAGAAGAAACCACAAGCAGCATAGCCTCCCTGGGTTCATTTAACTGGTGAAAAAAAAAAAAAAAGACAGAGTTTTACATACACCCAAGAAATAAAAATAATAAAAAAAACCAAACAACAAACTAGAAGATTAAGAAGTCTGTCATATTTCTAGCAGAATAGGATAGAAGAGAAAACAGGTAAAGGAGCAATAGCAAAGTATATATATGGGAAAGGAATTATTGCTTGTGGATCAAACAAGAACCAAGAGAAATATACATTCCAAGTATTTGGGGCTTATTACTAAAGGAACAAATATTCTTCAGAATGCTTTTGATCTTTTTTTTTCCCCCTGACTTGAAGTAAACCTATGTAAGCTGAAAACTGTGGAAGTTTTTTGTAACAACTTCTTTGACTTCCTTTGAATGTTTACCACGCTGCTAAGCATTGACTTTGACAAAGGAGATCTTTTCATTCAATTTGAAAACCTTTTCTGTCGATATATACAAATGCCACTATATGTTTTCTTTAGGGGAACATTTGAAATCTTTCCTTCTTATATGATTTAAAGTGCAGTTTGAATCAAGGCTTTTGTTTGTTTTTTTCATTTGTTTGACAGAGATGTGGTTTTTAAGCTGAACAGTGGGAGGGAAGGGAGATAGGAAAGAGCAAGCAGGATTCGTACTGGGGTTGTAGTCTGACCAACAGTTCAGTGCTCAGTTACAGTTAATGGGGTGAAAAGCTCTGATAAGGCATGTGATCTGAATAGTTAATGTACTATTCCTACAAGCCAGCCAAATTCAGGGCTTCCTAAACGCGGTTTATTATTCCAGAAGTTGAAAAAGGAGTAGTCTCATAATATGAGCCAAGCTTTTTTAACCTATCCACAGAAATGTCAGCATTATCTTAGCAAGTGATTCATAATTTCTGCAATGCAAAATCCTGCATTTTGTATATTGCATTTTATATAGTAGCTGCCAAATTATAGTATAGCATAAACTGACAGTTAATGATTTGTACTGCATATCATGGCTGTGATCCCAGCATCTTCAAACCACAAGGACTGGAAGTATGTAGCAATTTTAAACGCAAGCCTCTGTTACCAGAAGAGGCTGAACTCTTACATGTATGATTAAGGATCACTTCTCCCTGCAGTACACAGCTGATCTTCATGTTTCTGAAATAATCTTCTTTCTGAAACACTTTGTTACAAATTAATACAAGGGTTTGGAATACTGGAAAGTGCTGCAGAGAGAGCTTCTCTCCCCACAGATATGTCTGTCCTGTAACAATTTCTAAACCGTCAGCTTCTCCAGACACTATTGATAGATGTATTAGAGGGCAGAAACTACTCTTGTGCAAATTACATCTACATTTGAAACACAGCAATTGCCGTACAATCTATAAAGACCTAGTCAGACACATCTTCAAAAAGGGTCTTAATTGCTGCATGAGTTACTACATGAGGTATACCTTCTTTTTTGTGTGTTTGTGGGGGGTTTGTTGCAGAAGAAACCTTTTTAGCCAGGCTTTTATAGACCACTCTTTGCATCGGTAGCATGCATTTACTAGCTGTATAATTGGTGGCACAGTTCTTCTATCATAAACATTGTTATCAGTTAATTAAACTTGAAATGGAGCTTTGTTCCACAACATGTTTTGTCAGATTGTTTTCCTTATTTATTTATCATCATAAAATTTTATTTTATGACTGGCAGCTTCTCAGCCCTCCAATAATAATATAAATCAAAACAAGATTTTAGTCTTCATGCAATTTCCTTTTGGTCTCAAAATATGAAACCAGATGTTTTTGGCATGCTAAAGATGCTTTTCATCTTTTTTTAGATTCTTTCAATGCAGTCAAAGTAAATGCATTTTTAAAACCAACTTATGAAAGTTAAATTTCCTTTGTTCGCCTGGGTGTAGTCTGGTTTGCATTGATGCAGCAGCAGCGAGAGACCTTCCAGATAACACACAGAATGCCATTGAAGAATTACACATGTGTGTTTCAAACCTCAGACAGCAACAGGAACTGTATTAATCGCAGCTCAGTAGATTTCTAATATAATTTAAAACATTATGAACATTATTTTCTTTTCTTTTTAAGCAAAAGGGCTTAGCAAGCATCTAAAGGAAGTTTGGCTCACAGGACAGACGTGTGTGCTGCAGTCTGTGCACAGTAAGTGGCTAACTTACAATATTTGTTCACATATCTAGCAGTCTTTTTCTGAGTTGAAACAGATTTTTTTTATGATGCCCTAACGAATTGTCATCAGTATTTCCTCTAAGCAATGAATCCTTTCTCAGCAGACATTAGATCTGGGCCTAAGGCTATTACTAAAGGACCTAAACATTCCCAGGTGGGGCCCTCTTCAATAATAAGAGCAGCCTTGAAGGGATTTACTGATACTGTAAAGAATAAGAAGTAATAAACAGGAACTGAAGCAAAGTGGGACAGTTGTTATGAACATTTGCATGCCAGTCCTTAGAATCCTCTGTCCTAGAAAAATAATTCTGGTTTCTAACCCCTGAAAGTGAACAGAAAGGCTTTGGTACGCTTGTGCACAGCAGCATGTTCTGGGTTGGGAGATTTTTTTTGTCTGCTTTAGAAGCTGAGACTGCAGACGGGCTTCTCTGCATCAGCCTCCACCTCTGAACTCAGTGCAAGAACTAAGCAGACATTTGCCATTAACCCTGCTCCGGTCTCAGACATTAGAAAAATCAGATGGTTTATAGTGAGACTAAATATTCTCAGACCCACAAAACTGTAAGTGAAACTGAGTGCTGCACAAATTACAGAAGAGATGCACATTTGCCTTGTTGTGGCATCTGTTAAGTCTCTGAGCCTTGTGTATTTAGGAAAAATAAGTCGAGGAAGAGATGTTGCTGGAAAAGGAAAAAAAAAAAAAACTAAAGGCTGAAAAATGAAATTAATGTAAACCATATCACTCCAGCTGGTCACTTCATTTACTTCTCCATGTTTTCTGTTTTCATTTTTTATGAACTTACTTTTTTTCATTTCTCCTACTTTTTGAAATCAAATGAGTATCTGTGAAAAGACATATGTATGACATTTATTGCATATTAAATTTACTGTGAAATTTTACTGCATAAATGTGGTGCTTTTACTATTCTAAACATATATCTGACTCATTACTTTAGTGTTTCTCCTGTTTGTATTTTTGAATGGTGAAAGATAATTAGGAGCTAGGTTTAGAGTAAAAGATGCTGAGTTTCCAAATGAGACCTATCCAGGGGAGAAAAGACCAATATGCAAGTGTTGGGGTGGGAGGTGGGGAAAATTCAATCGGGAGGGAATCCAGGTCTGTCTGGGAGGAATATTTTAATTTGACTTGGCAGAAACTGGGCAGGGTGTGGGGGGGATAATAATTGGTTTTGTAGATGTTCAGCTCTTCAAAATTGAAGATGTTCAGCTCTTCAAGATTTGGTCCCAGTGACCGAAGTTTAATAATGCAGCTGGCTGAGTGTAGAATAATTAACAGGAATAAAATAAAATGTGGAGGAGAGGATAAAACGTGGACAAAGTGACAGTTTTCCAAAAGCTTTGATGTTCAGTGCTTTTATACAAAGGATGACATTTAAATAAAACAGTGTTTAGTCACTCTCACTTGTCTTGTGCAGAACTAGGCAGCCCTCCTCTTCTTCCCCATAAGTCTTACATGGCCAGAGTTTATATTTACTTAGAGAAGTGCTTGCAAAGAAGACATTGGGAAAAGACATAACTGTTTCTGGGAGATTTAGTAAAATGTTCTTATGAACAAAAACTCATAATGTGAGTACTGTACAGGCGGTAGGTACTCACTGGCTACCAGCTTTTCTTTGCAGTGAAGAAGTGTGTCCATAGAAATTGCTGTGAACAAGAAATGTATGACTATCTAGCTCTGTGTGAAGCTTCAGCTATTTTCCCATGCACCATAAGCCAAGGCCAAATCATCTATCACCTTTAGAACGACTGGAAGTACTTTCTCAGTTTAGTTTTTTGTTTTTCTCAAAAGAATAGTAACTGCATTAGATATCGTCTACATAATTACAAATGACAAGTAGGAAGCTTCACTGGCCATTAAACTTGAAATCTTTTCTCTATCTTTCCTCCATCTCTTCTTTCCCCACTTCTTTTTTGCTCTAAACAAGTTCTGCTATTGAATCAAAGGAGACACCAACATACAGAGAGATCACAGATTTGTGAAGTCCTTGCTTTCATGTGTTAAAATGGGAGCATATTTGGTATATTCAAAGTGCTCTCATAATGGCCTTTTTTGAAGCTAATCATGGTGTATGAAATAAGAAACAAGGAGGGTAATTCTTATATCTTTTTGCATTGGTTTGCATACACATCCCAGCAATATGGCTTTTCTCCCACTGATGGTTACCTTCTACTTCATTTAACAAGATAGTGTTTCCCAGTCCTTTACTTGCTCCCCTGAACTGACTGCAACACTCTGTGCAACATTAAGCTTTCTCTAGGGTGGTGCAAGATATTGTAATTCAACCACACATTTTAATATGCAGATATAATCAAGTACAATAATGGTTTTGCTTATTAATGTAAAGAAATTACTGTAGGGAAGATGTGTATGGGCTAGAGACATCAAATGGCTGCAAAAGCTCAGAAAAAGTTTGCTTAGTTTGTGAGATGTTCCATTACACTGTTGCTAAATACATGCTGTTGAGATTTGACATTAACCACCTTCATTTGTCATAATAAACACATGAATTTTCCACTTGGAGTATCAGATCTGATTTTTTAATGAGAAACAACTATGTTTATCACAGTATTCTGAATGCATTGCTCAGATATCAGACTAGATTCATAGTGTTTTGATATTGTCCAGAAGATGTATGCTTTCTTTCTCTAGTAATTTCTTTTTTCCATTTTGCAGAAGTCAAATAAGACTTAACAAATACCTCCTGCCATGTGGTGGTAGGTCAGATACCTGCGTTATATAAATCTTTATGCTGAGAGTTTATGGCATTTTAAACTTAGAGCTTCGTTCAACTCAATGGTTTTGGCAGCAGCCAATTATGACATTAAACAGTTCACAGAACTTAACCTAAGGCCTAAAATTATATAATTTTTGTAATGACTGATTTGCACCTATCCCTGTTCATTTATAGCAGGTCAGTTCAAAAGTCTCACCCTTCTTAATTACTCCCTTTTAATTCGAAGCTCCAATGTCTCTCTTTATTTCTCTACTGTATCTACTTATTAAAAAATTATCAATAGAAAAAAAAAATCCTCCAGTCTTACAGAAGTTATACCATTGTCCTTATGCATGCCATTGGGGAAGAATAGAAAATCGTTGCTGTTATTACAGAGGCCAAAGACCAGAAAGCAATTTTTTTTGACTGTATGTGGTGGTTTGGGTGTTTCCCAACCCCCCACTTTGGAAATCACCCAGACTAGGCTCAGCCAGCTCTGGAAATATGAATGAAGCTTATATTTACAGCTGGCACAATGTACAAGCAGATATTTGCAGTATATACAGTTATAGACAGAAATATACAAGGTAAAAGGTAATACAGAAACACAACTCCCCTCCCAGAAACCTGAGTCCCCAGGAGGGGCTCTCAACCACCCCCTCACCTTCCCCCTACCTCTCTCAACCTTACCCCAGTCCCAAGGAAGAATGGAGGTTCGGCCACGGGGGTTAAGAAGCAAAGGTGGATCAGACAAAGAAAATGGAGGGTGAGGTTAGAAAGTAAGATGCAGTTCAGCCAGCAGCCCCGAGCTCCCCAGCAGGCAAAGAGCGAAGTGACTTTATCTATGTTTTGCATTCCTTTTTTACACATCTCAGCAAGGCTATGAGGGAAGTAGACATCACCATTGTTTTCATTTCACAGCCTATGATCTAGTCCTTCTCACCAAAACATTCTAGCTAGCTTCAAACTAGCACACTGCATTATATTATTTGAACATCTGATGAGAGATTTATTGCAATTGTGTGTTCTTAGTATTAGAACTGTGAGATTTCAGCAGATAAAAGATGGAGTTTGAAGGTACATATCTCAATAATAAAAGCCTAAACACTGCTTGATGCTTAGACTTGTCCTTAAGGAACAATATAATCTGTATTTTCTTCTGTTCTTCTGGAGACTCAGTGACTCTAAAAGACTATTCTGGACAAACAATCAAACCAAAGAAAAAAAAAAGGAAAGTCACTTGGAGTAGATCATCATGATTCATATACTCCTTAGTTCTAGGTGGGAAGGTAAATAAATGAAGAAAAAAACTCTGAAATCACAGAAAGAGTAACAAAGAAACTAAAATATTTGTTTGAAATGAGGAGGTAAGAAGGATGGTTGGAAAGATCAAGACACAGAAGAAATGGCATCATAGCAAGATGGACAGTTCCATGAAACCTGGAGCAGTAGCATAAGATGAGAGAGAAAATGTACACCCCAAATCATAAGGCACAGCAGGCAGAAGTACTATTGAGTACCTAGATTCACCTACCCCTCTCTTCTGAAGCTTATTCTGCCAAAAAACAACAACCAACCAAACAGAAAAAAAACATATGGAGTTACTTCCATTAATCAGGTTTTAAAACCAGCTTCACTCTAAAGAGTTTGTATGACAATGTATAGTTCTGTTAACAGCATAGAATTATTTGTTGCAATGCTTTGCATTCTGAAGTAACAATTTTATAGTACTTGTTTGTCATGTGTGCATCACTAGTATTTGCAACCTGCTTTGAACACCTGCAGAGCACAGTTTGGCAGAGCTTGAGTAAAAAACACAGCATCTTCTTTAATGCAGTATCTCAAGAACATGGAAGGCACATTGAGGAGAGCAACACCCCACCCCCCTTGTTAAATATTTACCACTTGAATTCTGAACATCTGCAATTAGCAAAGAATGGTGATGTCAGTGGACACTTCCCAAGGTTAGCTGCCTCAATATTTGTACAGATCTAATCTGAAGTCCTTTTCTTGAGAAGAGGAACACATCCAAACTCAACAAATTGTCATTGACAAATGACCATAGTAGTCAAAGGATAAAAGAAGGGCAAGTATTCAATAGAGAAAGAGAACATGAACATGAACATTAACAGAATAAACCTGACCTGTTTATTACTTTTAATCTTGTGTGATTTCTCAAAGTTGGATTATTTATTAGCACATAAACTTCGGGATTTTTAGATAATTCTAACAGTTTAGGAACCAAACACCTGTAATGTAATTGCGGGGGGACATTGCTGTTTGTGGGTTAGAGATTTTTTTCCCACTGAAAGAGTGAGGAAGACTGTGCACATTAAGACGTAGCATTAGATTGGGTGCTTTCCAGGTGGCATGTCACTTTGTGCTAAACAGCTCAATTAGTGAGTCTTTCTGGTTTGGTTACATCAGTTTTACCAACCATATGCTTTATTATGGAAGGGACAATGCCAAACTGCTCCAGCCTCATGGCCCCTACTACACTGCACAAGAGCCAGGACATGTGAATACAAGGGGCAAAAGACTGGGTTTTTTGTCACCACATGATGGCAAGAGGCTCAGTGTAAGAAGCATATTTACCAGAGGCTCTTGGATGATCAGCAGAGGTGATTTCTGGAGAGCTGCCCCAGGCAATGGTGTCTGCATAGCTGGAAAGAAGGGGCTACAAAGCAGCCAAGGCTGCAGGCTGTTAAACAAGAAGGGGCAAAGCAATGACATTGACAGTACCTGAAAAATCAAACATAGGTAGTCTAACAATGTAATTCAGGTCTGGAACAATTTCTAACCTGAGCCCTTCATCCCAGTGGAAGTCATAGTATCATCATAGTATCATAGTATCATCAGGGTTGGAAGAGACCTCACAGATCATCAAGTCCAACCCTTCACCACAGAGCTCAAGGCCAGACCATGGCACAAAATGCCACGTCCAATCACCAGGGACGGTGACTCCACCACCTCCC
>WAAF01004539.1:0-24912 GCA_013400475.1 Tricholaema leucomelas
GGAAGCAAAGTGGATTAGTCAAAGAGGCTAGCAAGAGATGCAGTTCAGGCAGTTCCCCAGCAGAAGTAGGTTAACTATGTATTGATTTCTTGTTCTTATACATCTCAGCAAGTCTATGAGCGAGGCAGACATCAGCCTTGTTTTCCTTCCACAGCCTATAATCTAGTTCTTCTCACCAAAACATTCTAGCTAGCTTCAAACTAGCACAAAATTATTCTGGTGTCCCAATGGATCTCAGTATAAGACTGTCACATACTGTAAAAGCTCCCTGGAATCTCATGCATCATTCAAAAATTCTGTCTATCTGTTTAAGGACGAATGGCCATGTCCTCTTCACAGAATCACAGAATTAACCAGGTTGGAAAAGACCTTTGAGATCATCACGTCCAACCTATCACCTTCTAATTAACTAAACTACAGCACTAAGTGCCTCATCCAGTCTCCTTTTAAACACCTCCCTGGGCAGCCCATTCCAATGGCCAATCACTCTTTCTGTGAAGAACTCCTTTCTAACATCCAGCCTAAACCTGCCCTAGCACAGTTTGAGACTGTGTCCTCTTGTTCTGTCACTGGTTGCCTGGGAGAAGAGATCAACCCCCGACTAGCTACAACCTCCTTTCAGATAGTTGTAGAGAGCAATGAGGTCTCTCCTGAGCCCCCTCCAGGCTGAAGAATCCCAACTCACTCAACCACTCCTGTAGGGCTGTGCTCCAGCCCCTCACCAGCCTTGGTGCCTTTCACACAGCCTTAAATTAACAGGCACTGATCACAGAATCATAGAATCAACCAGGTTGGAAGAGACCTCCAAGATCATCCAGTCCACCCTATTGCCCTGCCCTATCCAGTCCACCAGNAGCACCTCAACATCTCTCTTGAATTGAGTGGCCCAGAACTGGACACAGTACTCAAGGTGTGGCCTGACCAGTGTTGAGTACAGGAGAAGAATAACCTCTTCCTACTGGCCACACTGTTCCTAATACAGGCCAGGATGCCACCAGCTTTCTTGGCCACCTGGGCACACTGCTGGCTCATCTTCAGCCTACTATCCACCAGTACCCCCAGGTCCCTTTCTTCATGGCTGCTCTCAGCCACTCTGTCCCAAGCCTGTAGTGCTGCTTGGGGTTGTTGTGGCCAAAGTGCATAACCCTGCACTTGGCCTTGTTAAATCTCATCCCATTGGCCTCTGCCCACCCATCCAGCCTGTCCAGGTCCCTCTGCAGGGCTCTCTTACCTTCCAACAGATCAACACCTGCTCCTAGCTTGGCGTCATCTACAAACTTACTGATGCTTGACTCAATCCCCTTGCCCAGATCACGCAGCAGAAAATTCCATTACACACTGTAACATGAAGGTATGGCTGCAGCCTAGTGCACCTGAAGGGCTACTAATGCCACCCAGCCTGAAGAGTGGTAACAGCCTCTTTCCTTCAAAACAACCACCAACATCCATAAGGGGAAAAAACAAGCCATGTGGAGAGGCTTTGCTAATCAACCTGTGAAGCTTTCATTTTTCTAAATCCAGCTATAAAATAAGTGATGAAAACTGAGAGGAAATACCAATTTCTATGTGTTTAATTCAATAAGCCTGATCTGAACTGCAACACAATACTGCATGCCCAGGCACAACTTTCTAGCTACTAAAAAACATTACAGAGGAACAGCAGTTTGTGCATTTCATCTACATTATTTCTGAGCTTAGAAGACAAGATATGAAATATAACATTAACTGCAAGACTTCCAAGTATCTGGGGCTTTCTCTCTTTAATGCTAGGCTGTATTGTTCCCAGTCTTCACAACCTTTTTGTAAACTCAACTAAAAGACCTGCATGCATTCTGAACATTAATTTCCTTTTAATGAGGGAACATATGGTTGAAAAACAAACTCTTTCAAAAATTGAAGGTTTGTTCTGGTGAGTTCATATGATAACAATTTCCTGACTAAAACTTTTAGCAGTCTGCAGGGTCTTATGCTAAGTACAAGCCTCAAGAGCTCTCTCACTTGTTTTAAGGTTTGAGATAAATAGAGAACAGGGCTTATTATTTCTGCCATTACTTAGTGCTCTAGGGCTTCAGCTAAGACAAGCATCCTCCAGTGCCAGATTTTGTGCAAATATGCCATAATAAAAAGTCCCCAAAGTTGAAAATCTATGTATGAACAGTGGTTCATACATAGGTGCTAAAAGGGAATTAACATTACTCACATTAACAAGAAAAGAGAAAACCAACAGAGAGGATTGAATGAGTGGCCAAAACAGACACAAAAGACTGAGCAGTTGGAGCTGACACTGAATCACCATCTAATGCTTATTGAAAGACTGTCCTCCTCCTCTGTGAGCTTTAATAGATAATGTTCAGGAACAGCAGAGGTGCTTAGAGCTGGTGGTTGCCCACCACATGGAGAGAAGTGTTCTTGGCCATAAAGGAGCAAATTTTCAGTGTGACTTAAAAAAAAAGCCAAACTTCTTGTCCACACAAGCCTACCTAAAACCAAAAAGAGCAGAAACAATTCACTGCAAGGAAAGGACTGAGAAAATGTCTTACCTGATTACAAAAAGAAAGACTAAGACTGACACTGGAGAAAGCAAAGTCTCTTCACTCTTTATAAGACAAGCCCACTCAATTGACCTGACACCAAAGAGGCAGCTCAGATGATAGCATCTAAATCAACAGGAGTTTACTCTGAACATTGTATTTATCACAGCTATTAGATAACCAATACCTATCGTGTTTGGGGTTTTTTTGGTTTTGAAAGAACTCCCCAGGTGCTCTGCAAGCTATTTTGTTGCCACTGACCTAATGGATGGGAACCCAACCTATCTTACATTTACCATCTTAAATTAACAATTTTACTACCTACCTTGGCAATTTAGTTTGTTGGCTAACTGCCCTTGCATTTGTAATCCGTGCACCCTTAAAGTTCATTTTTCTGCAGTAACACAGGTTCAGTGTTTCTTGAACAGCCAAAGCATGCCAGACCTCCACCTCCTATAAATCTGCTTTTGACACACTGCCTTCCTTGAGTACCTTTCCTGCTTCTCTCTAAAACATACAATGATTTTGTTTCTGCCTTCCTTTTCAAATGCCACTCAGAACTAAACACAAGCTAATTAAAAGCTAACTATTGTCACATAAAACTCACATGATGATCTCAGCAGATTAATCTTCACAGTGCACAAGAGTGAAGTGCCCACAAACTGTTAAGCATGTGTGCTAGTTTGAGCCTAGCTAGAATGTTTTGGTGAGAAGGACTAGATCATAGGCTGTGAAATGAAAACAATGGTGAGGTCTACTTCCCTCATAGCCTTGCTGAGATGTGTAAAAAGGGAAAAGCAAAACATAGATAAAGTTGCTTTACTCTGGTCACTTCGCTCTCGACTTTGCTCTCAGCTCTTCGCCTGCTGGGGAGCTCAGGGCTGCCGGATGAACTCCATCTTACTCTCTAAACCTCATGCTCCATTTGCTTTGGCTGATTCACCTTTGCTTCTTAACCCCCTGGCCAAACCTCCATTTCTTCCTTGGGACTGAGGTAAGGTTGAGAGGGGTAGGGGGAAGGTGAAGGGTGGTTGAGAGCCCCTCCTGGGGACTCAGGTTTCTGGGAGGGCTGTTGTGTTTCTGTAGTACCTTTTACCTTGTCTCTTTCTGTCTATAACTGTATATACTGTAAATATCTGCTTGTCTATTGTGCTAGCTGTAAATATAAGCTTCATTCATATTTCCAGAGCCAGCTGAGTCTAGTCTGGGTGATTTCTAAAGTGTGGGGGGACAGGGGACACCCAAACCACCACAGCATGACTGTACTGGGTTTGGCTGCTACGGAGTTAGCTCTCCCCACAGCATCTTTCATAATGCTGTGTTTTGTACTGGTAGATGGAAGAGCGTTGATAACACAGTAGCATTTTGGCTGCTCCTTAGCAGTGCTCACAGAGCACCAAGGTTGTGCTTTTCCAACATTTTCCTAAACAAACAATGGGCTGAGGGGCTGACAAGATCTTGAGAGAGGATGAGGCCAGGCCAATTGACCCAAACTGACCATACCATACCATGCCAGCTCATATATGAAAACTAACTGAAAGAAGGAAGTGTATGAGCATTTGTTGGATGGCATTTGTGGAGGGTGTTCATCTTCCAGAGCAACCATTATGTGTATTGAAGTCCTGCTTCCCAGGAAGCAGCTGGGCTGATAGGAGCAGAGAATAATAATTTTGCTTGCCTTTGCTTCTGCCTTACTAAACTACTTCTATTGTGATCCGTGTGCCTCTTGTCTGCCTAAGAGAGTCATAGAGCAATTTCAGTGGGCATCTGGCCCCCAGTGAGGGCCAAACCACCACAAAGAGCCAGAGAGAGAAAGAAACTATTATCAGCTCACATGTGCAAAACTGACAACTATCTCAGAAAGGGAAGATGGCACTAATTCCTCTACAGAATTAGTTCTGTGTGCGCTCACACAGCTCAGCTGAATCTCCCTGGAGCTAAGCACTAGATCTGATGCAGAGAAACTCGTGAGAACACAACTACCTCCTTGCCCCTTAAGATGATCTTAGTTTTAATATCCAAGATCACCATTAGTAAATGACTGCAATAACTAAGAAGCTAACACAACTCATCTAATACTTGCTGCAGGCTAAGAGCACGCACACAGAAAATGACTGTAAATCGACGCGATGAGCAGCAAATATCTCTTCCCTAACTTGCTTGTGTCAGAGGCTGTGCAAACGCTTGCCACACTGCAGGAATTAGGGAACAGAACTCCAGACCCTGGCTCCAGGAAAGAGATCATTGCAAGTGTCTGCAAAATGAGGTCAACTGTGGGATTAAAGTCTGCTATTGTCTGCTACCAGTGCAGTTCTAATCCTAGAATTGCCTATGGACAACAGGTGGTGACTTCAGCATGTAATGTGTGCTGCATCTCTTTTATCTAGACTTTTTAAGGTCTTACTTTCAAGCACTAACTCCTATCACAAATGATAGTGCCACAGTATCATAGAATGTTAGGGGCTGAAAGGGATCTCAAAAGATCATCTAGTCCAGCCTTCCTGGCCAGAGCAGGATCACCTATACTACATCACACAGGAATGCATCCAGGTGAGTCTTGAATATCTCCAGAGAGGGAGACTCCACAATCCCTTTGGGCAGCCTGTTCCATGTTCCAGTGTTCTGTCACCCTCACAATGAAAACATTTTTCCTCATGTTTCATGGAACTTCCTTTGCCTCAGCCTCCACCTATTACCCTTGTCCCATCATTGGGCATCACCCAGATGGTTTTGAAGGGTCCCAGAGTAACTGCAAGCAGACCAGGTATTCTTTCATAGAGGAGAAAACCCCACTATGTGGTTGTGTAACAGAAGACTTGTTCCTGATGTCTGTGCATGAAGAACTCCATCACCCAGCTAGATTTAATTTGGACATGGCTCTTAGCATTTAATCTGCCATAGAGTTCTTTCACAATTTAAGGAAGAGATACAGGCTGGGGTCGGAGTGGCTGGAGAGCAGCCAGACAGAGAGGGATCTGGGGGTGCTGATTGATACCCGCCTGAACATGAGCCAGCAGTGTGCCCAGGTGGCCAAGAGAGCCAATGGCATCCTGGCCTGCATCAGGAATGGTGTGGCCAGCAGGAGCAGGGAGGTCATTCTGCCCCTGTACTCTACACTGGTTAGACTGCACCTTGAGTACTGTGTCCAGTTCTGGGCCCCCCAGTTTAGAAGGGACATTGAAATCCTTGAGCGTATCCAGAGAAGGGCGACGAGGCTGGTGAGAGGCCTCGAGCACAGCCCTATGAGGAGAGGCTGAGGGAGCTGAGATTGTTTAGCCTGGAGAAGAGGAGGCTCAGGGCAGACCTTATTGCTGTCTACAACTACCTGAGGGGTGGCTGTAGCCAGGAGGAGGTTGCTCTCTTCTCTCAGGCAGCCAGCACCATAACAAGAGGACACAGCCTCAGGCTACGCCGGGGGAAGTTTAGGCTCGAGGTGAGGAGAAAGTTCTTCACTGAGAGAGTCATTGGACACTGGAATGGGCTGCCCGGGGAGGTGGTGGAGTCGCCGTCCCTGGAGCTGTTCAAGGCAAGGTTGGACGTGGCACTTGGTGCCATGGTCTAGCCTTGAGCTCTGTGGTAAAGGGTTGGACTTGATGATCTGTGAGGTCTCTTCCAACCTTGGTGATACTGTGAGACTGTGATTATACTCTTACCCACAGTTAAGCACTAGAACAGATGCAACACACTAAGCAACAGCCTAATACAATCCTGGCTTAGATAAAATGAAAGCATTTCCTGAGTGAGAAGCTGGCTTACCAGCACAGATGCTTTCAACTTGGATACAACCTGAGCACTGAACTTCCCACTCAGAATAAAAGGTATCAAGCTTGTTCCAGAGCTGCTTCTTTGGTAGTCATAAAATCAGTGACAACTACCATCTGTCATTAATATGCTGTGTGCAAGAAAAGATCATACAGCAATAGTGGCTTTATTACAGCCTTATCTTCCTGAAGAAAAAAAACTAAAATATAATAATTATAACACATAAGAATGTCTAAGGATATGCACTGTGAGAGCCCAACGAGTCTGTTGTGAGATACCTACTCTGAACAGACAGGGTGATGGGTTTTGATGGCCCTTAATAGCTCTCAAGGAGAAAACAACCAAACAAAAATCAGTATAAAAGGACCGCAACTTTCAAGGTCTTCCTGTCGCATCTTCCACCAAAGACCCCGCTGGGCTGTACTCCACCAATGAAAGACTTGGACTATGCCTGTGAGACCTCGTGGGATCCAAGTGGTGGTGATATCTTTCTTTCTTTCTCTTATTTTTTCCACTCTCTGTCTCCTTTTCTTCTTTTTCTTCCCATTTTCTGGTCCAACCAAGCATCCTTAAAGTGCAAGTGACTGAGAGTTTCCATTAGAGCGAATAAACCTAACTCATCAACTGTTTGGTATCAGTCGACCTAAATTTACTCCCAGGGAAATTTCTGAATCTTAACATGATCTCCTCCACTGCCCAGGGTTGGCAAGGGACACCAGGTCATGACATGCATCTTTTCACAAGTATTTATTTTAAAGCCAAAGCTTTAAAAGTTCTATTGTAATAAGAAGAAACTTGACATTGTTTTCACCAGGCTCAAGATCCGACCCAGGTATCTGTGGTTCATTCTCAAAGTTGCCAGTGAGCTGACAACCTTAATGTGCTCTGAAGCCAATTCTTGGGTCTTGCTTGGGCACTGTATGCCAAAAAAGGGGAGAAAACATAATTCAGTTCTGTCTCTTATTCACAGCAACTGTCACTGTACACCGTGCAAAGTGGCCAGTTCAACACAACTCATACGGAGACATGTGGACATGAGATTAAACTCATTTACAGACGTTTAAAGCAGCCTTCAACCCAAGTGACTTCACTGATGTTGCTCCACTTTTCCTCAGAGTCAAATTTAGCTCTCATTCTGTCTACCTGGGACTGCAGAAGCTGAGATTGCTTCGAGCCACACTCAGCCTAGAGCTCAAGTCAACCGTCACTCTTTTGCCTGAATACAAACCAATGGTTACAGGCTCTGAAGTTAAGTCTCATTCCTCCAATGCTAGACTTAGAAAGATAAAAGAACTACAACCAATCTGTGACAGTAATTGCACAGAAATGCTGTTAACATTCCCAAATCAATAACTTATTTTGCACTATTAAAATGTGTAGTAATACTGCTCCACTTACAGGCAGAATACAACTCAAGTTTAAGTAGAATCAACAATAACTATATAGTGGTTTTTTTTGCTGAGAGCCTCAATAATGAATTCATTGCTTAATTATTTACTTTCCTCCTTTAGAAAATGCCCTAAAACCTAAAAATATCTCAGGTGACAATTTCTGTACCTGTTGTCTGAGCTCTAAAAACAGGCAACGCACAAAACGAATGAACTAAACACGTCACACAAGCATATGCTTCCAAGAACAGACATGATTTTCTCTTTCATAGTATAACCTGAATGCATTAATTTTCCAGCAACTTTGGATAACCTAAGTGATTTTTCCTATTCTGTGTTCAAAAGGTGTAACTCAGTTGCATTGCACTTGTATCTTCATCTCTCTGCAGTCTATATACAACTTGAAAAGAGACCGCATTGAGTTGAGACATCTTCTCACATAAGGGCCTGATTTGGGACACTTTTGGTACCAATTCAGCAGTCTCATTAAACACTACTTCAGTTTCCCTTTCCCCAAAGGAAAAGACCAAAATAATTGATTTTGTGAAACTTATGTAGTCTTTCAATAGAATGATGACAGACACTTTAAAAGACTTCTGACAGTACAAGAAAAACAATGCTGGGAGAGGAGCATCTCGTTGTCTTAGCACACAGCTACAACCAGACAGCCTTCAGGTCCCATTAACTCCTACCAACTAATCTGTCTCAAGTAGCCCTCTGCATTTCTCCTGACAGCTACATGTAAGAGGGTTAATATTTCAGTAGTACTTTGAAGCAATTCAGAGATTGTTGATAATGCTGCCACTGGATATTCACTTAGAGATAAGAAAAAATACTGCAAGGGCTTAGAATTTTCTTTTTCTCAATGGAACTGAAACTTGCAACATCTGAGACAAAGGGAACGTACTTTTCTCAGCTGCAGTACAAGACTTTTGTCTGACATAAGCTGTGTGACCAATTTTTAAGTTACTAAATTCTGCACTGCATATGTATAATGTTTTTTGACACACTGGTAGCCAGACTTGATGATACACTGGTACCCTGCTTCCTTGGGCTCTTACAGATTGTGGTGGTTTGGGTGTTCCCTGCCCCCCCACACTTTAGAAATCACCCAGGCTACACTCAGCCAGCTCTGGAAATATGAATGAAGCTTATATTTACAGCTAGCACAATATACAAGCAGATATTTACAGTATATACAGTTATAGACAGAAATATACAAGGGAAAAGGGAATACAGAAACACAACTCCCCTCCCAGAAACCTGAGTCCCCAGGAGGGGCTCTCAACCACCCCCTCACCTTCCCCCTACCCCTCTCAACCTTACCCCAGTCCCAAGGAAGAATGGAGGTTCAGCCAGAGGGGTTAAGAAAGCAAGGTGGATCAGCCAAAGCAAATGGAGGGTGAGGTTAGAGAGTAAGATGGAGTTCAGCCAGCAGCCCAGAGCTCCCCAGCAGGCGAAGTGCCTTTATCTATGTTTTGCTTTCCTTTTTTACACATCTCAGCAAGGCTATGAGCGAAGTAGACCTCACCATTGTTTTCATTTCACAGCCTATGATCTAGTCCTTCTCACCAAAACATTCTAGCTAGCTTCAAACTAGCACACAGATTTGAAGAGTTTCATTCTTATAAGTCACAATGTAGACACTGACACAAGGGTTATCATTGTTCATGCTGACATGAAAATGGCTTGCAATAAATACTAGCTCTACATTCATCTTGATTTGGTGTAAATTAAATAATCTGCAGAGTACATCTACATTCTCTCTCTAGATCATGTAAGCCTGCTGACTTCTGTAGCTTTTAATCTGCCATTTTTATTTCAAAAATAAGATTGTTCAAATAATTTCCTCTCAGGTTCGCAAAACCCCAGAGGTGCTGATTGTTTGCTTTCCACTGAACTCCTAGAGCAGAATTACTGCCCTCTACAACTACCTACAAGGAGGTTGTAGTGAGGTTGGAGCTGGTCTCTTCTCCTGAATTACTAATGATAGGACAAGAGGAAATGGCCTCAAGTTGCATCAGGGGAGGTTTAGGTTGGATGTTGGGAGGAAGTTCTTTCCTGAGCGGGTGGTCAGGCACTGGGACAGGCTGCCCAGGGAGGTGGTGGAGTCGCCATCCCTGGAGGTGTTTAAAAGGAGAGTGGATGTGGAGCTTGAGGTCTAGTTATTAAGGCTGCTGGGATGAAGGTTGGACTGGATGATCCTGGAGGTCCTTTCCAACCATAGCAATTCATAATGATTGATGTTGTGCTGAGGGATTTGGTTTAGTCAAGGACTTGTCAGTGTGAAACTAATGATTGGACTCGATGAGCTTCAAGGGCTTTTCTAGTCTAAGAAATTCTGTGATTCTGTGAATGTTCAAAACCAAAGCTCTATAATTAGTGATAGCACTAAACAGCACATCACAGATCTTCCAAGAAAATTAAAACCATCTAATGTTAAAATAAGCCTATTAACCACCAAATAGCTTGCTCTGCTAACCAAAATTCACTGCAACTCCATGTCAGCAGGGTGGGGGGGGGGAAGGAAAAAAAAACTTAACCACTGAGAAGAGACTCCCCAAGCCATGGAAAATGTGACTACTGAAAGAAAACTCAGATGAAAAACCAAACTCCTCTTCTCTAGTGAGCTAAAGAAAGTAAAGCATCATAAATAGGACATAACAAAAATAGATTCTGCCTATAAAAAGAAACATCCAGTGCTAGCCATGATCAAATCTGTTTACTCACTACTGGAAATTCCTGGAAGATATATGCTGGAAAGGCAGGCCAGTCTCTGCTCTGATGCAAACACTGCTTCTCAACACCATCAAATGGTAGAAAGGACAAAGGTAAAGCAACTCCTGCTGGGTATTTTCTTCTCATTATTATTACTCTAGTGGGAGCTTCTGCTTTGATTTCCTTTCCTCCTCTGCAGTGTTCTTCCATGTCATTTTCTCCACTATACTTGAGCACTATCACAATCACAGGGCTGCCAGAGACAGCCTTCAGTATGCTCTCCAGACATCCTAAGTGAAGTTCCTTCTGTTAATAAACAAACACTCAGGTTGGAAAAGACCCCTGGGATCATCAAGTGCAACCACTGACCCTGCTCTACAAAGCACATCCCCAAGCACCACATCCAGGGATGGTGGTTCAACCACCTTCCTGGGCAGCTTATTCCAACATCTGACTACTTCTTAAAACACCAGTGCTTCACATGTTAGTATTAATGCCATCACCAGTTTAAATCATGCAGTACCATCTCAGCAACTCAATCATGGCACACTTTAGAAATCACCCAGACTAGATTCAGCTGGCTCTGGATAGTGAATGAAGCTTATTATTTACAGCTTAGCTCAATACACAAGCAGATATTTGCAGTATATACAGTTCTATACAGAAATATACAAGGGAAAAGGTAACACAGAAACACAACAGCCCTCCCAGATACCTGAGTCCCCAGGAGGGGCTCCCAATCACCCTTCCACCTTCTCTCACCCCTCAACCTTACTCCAGACGTTGCCTTGTGCCCCAAGGAAGAATGGAGAGTCGGCCAGGGGCGTTAGGAAGCAAGGGGATTAATCAGAGAGATGGAGGGTGAGGTTAGAGAGAAAAACGCAGCTCAGAGCTCAGGCAGAGAGCAACTCCCTTATCTGTGTTTGGATTCTTATTCTTATACCTCTCAGCTGATGAGAGTTAGATTAGAATGACTCAGATGAGAAAGACTAAATAAGACTAAGCTCCAGACAAGGCTGAAGAGTTTAATTTCAAACTGAAGCAGGAAACTACTAGTAATGTAGGACAAGCAGAATCTAAGTATGATAAAGACAAATAAGTATATATATATATATATATATATATATACACACATATATTTTTAATTACTCCATTTTCAAACAGCAGCTTCTCAGCTCTGCAGAGCAGAGTGTGTGCTATGACAACCACAAATCCAGTTGCACAGTAATAGTTTCCATTAGTCTCAAAACATCCCAAGGAAGATCAGGAACTGAAAATACTGAACACCAGCATACATACGAGGGTGTAAAACAGACTACCCCTTTCACCATGGTCCTTTTCCCTGCACTCCTGCACATAGCACCCACTTTGTGGGTCCATTCAAAGAGACAATGATAAGTGTGAGGGTTTGAATGGGCATGAGGAGCCTGGATTTACAAAGGAAACTGCAGTGTCCAAGAGAGCTCCAACAGAGCATCTTCTTGCACATCCACTCCGATCAGTATCTGATTATTCTCCAGAATAGTCAACTTCTCACCAACTTCACATAAAGAGATTAAAAATCTCTTCATGAACAAAAGAAAAAAGGGCAAAATATGATAGCAATATTATTTAAATAGTTTTAATGTAAAAAGATTTGACTGCAAGAGGCAAGGAAGGGAGGGAAGAAGAGAAAACTCCAGGAATATTACTAGAGGAAAAGCAGCAGTACAACTAAAGATATATTTTCATTATTATTATTCATTTATACCACTTAAACAAATATCTAAATGGGCCAAGTGAAAAAAAAATAACCATCACTAAGCATCCTATGAAGTGGAAGCTATGCAAAGCAGAAACCAACCACAGATTGCCAGAAGGCATAATAAAAGAGCATCATAATGCTCAGAGTGTGTTTGTTTTGAAATTCAGAGCTGGAAGTATGGGTGGATGCCACCCAAGAATGCCAAGTCATCTGATACATTTTTCTTCTGCCCTTAATAATTCAACCTGTTTGGGGCTAGTACTCTGGCACAGGTAAAGAATCACAGATTCTAAACACAGTAGCAGTACAGACTTCATTTAAATGACCTCATAGCAAGTAGGGTCCATTTGTGGAGAAACTGTCTACTAAAAAGGGGATGTTTTAGATAAGCCTTTGTATGTCATTGGGTCCCCATTTGCCTATAGCATTCTGATGGCTACAGAGGACTTTTCTTGTCAAAGTCGAGAAGAAAGCACCCAGGGCAATAAAATCCAAAACCTCAAAAGGATGCATCTTTCTACAGCTTCTAAACCTCATCTTGCAAAATGGTTTTGTATTTGAGTCTTCTGTGCTTACTGGGTGGATGAAGGGCCCTGATACTGTAATTCCAACAAAAGGACATACACTTGTGTTTTGGTAAAGCAGCTTTACGACTTGTATCAGCATTGCTGTCTGCATCTTTGCAGCTGGTCATTCATAGGCAGCTTGAAATGGCTGGGCAAAACCACACTGGAGCCTGTGGGCCATGTGTCAGCAAGACACTCTGCCTGCACTGTGACTCCCATCCCTGTAGAACAACTTGCATTTTTGTGTAACATTTCAGCACGCACTTCTTTACTTGCCCTTTTCTGATCTCCTTTACTGCAAGACTTGCTTATAGGGACTGACCTATTTTCATCTACTTTGGATCCCATCTCTTTGCTCTTCTATCTGCTAACCATGTTTTTCCCATTCCTTTGATTAGATGGAAACTAATCCCTTTGTGGGTGGTTGGCAAGATGTGCTAGTTTGAGCCTAGCTAGCATGTTTTGGTGAGAAGAACTAGATGATAGGCTGGAAAATGAAAACAATGGTGAGGTCTACTTCCCTCACAGTCTTGCTGGGATGTGTAAAGAAGAAAGGCAAAACAAAGATTAGGGCACTTGCTTCTTCTCTTCGCTGGGGAGCTTTGCCTGCTGGGGAGAAGCTGAAGCTGCTGGCTGGACTCCATCTTGCTTTCTAACCTCACCCTCCTTTGCTTGGCTGCTTCACCTTGCTTTTAACCCTTTTGGCCGAACCTCCATTCCTCCTTGGGACTGGGGTAAGGTTGAGAGGGGTAGGGGGAAGGTGAGGGGTGGTTGAGAGCCCCTCCTGGGGACTCAGGTTTCTGGGAGGGGAATTGTGTTTGTATTACCTTTTTTTTTCCCTTGTCTATTTCTGTCTATAACTGTATCTACTGTAACTATCTGCTTGTACATTGTGCCAGCTGTAAATAGAAGCTTCATTCAAATTTCCAGAGCTGACTGAGTCTAGTCTGGGTAATTTCTAAAAGTGTGGGGGGCATGGGACACCCAAACCATCACACAAGAGGTTTGTTGGGTTTGTCCTTGTGCCTGAATTTGTATTTATTTCTGATCTTGCCTGGTTGGATGTTCTATTTGGCACTTTTATGTAGAGACTTTGTTTTAGTGGTTTGTATCTCTTTTAATTCAGACCATAGATGCCTCACAATAGGCAACTTAACAAATGGGCTAAAATAAATAAGGATGACATTCAAACAGATTCACACCACACACGGGCAAAATCAGAACTGTTGCAATAAAGCGTTTTGGTGATAAATGAATTAATGGTCCCAGACAAGAGGTAAACATCCAAAGGCGCCATTATCTAATGGCTTTCATCTGAAAGGACCCTGGAGCACTTGATCATACAGCTTTATTTATAAAAGGGAGATCATAAAATAGATTTATACTCTAAAAGACTCAGCATGCTATTTGTACTACAGTTTGTCATACACTTCTAAGTTTTAACAGCTTTTTGATGTCAGAGGATTTGGCATCTCTGCAACTGAGAGATCCTGCCTCAGCTTTTGTGCTCCATAGCTTCACTCAGTCTCTCATCACTGAGATCCTTCACTGACAAAAACCCTGCAAAATGAAGGAATCAAATGAAGAGCTTCTCCTACAACTCAGCTTTAAGAATAGTCAGTCTCCAGTGACATTACCTCCAGCTTCCTACAATGCAGACTGCTACTACTACAGACATGCAGTGAGTCTGCTCAAGGCCTGACAGTTTATCAGTGCTGCTGGTAACAACACAAAGAAGGACAGCTAAGTCTCACTCCTCAGCATGGCTCTAAAGCTGTACCATCTTCAGTAATGCATGGTAACAAGCATGTTCCATAGAATCATAGAATCAACCAGGTTGGAAAGGACCTCCAGGATCATCCAGTCCAACCTAGCACCCAGCCCTATCCAGTCACCTAGACCATGGTACTAAGTGCCTCATCCAGGCTTTTCTTGAACACCTCCAGGGACGGCGACTCCACCACCTCCCTGGGCAGCCCATTCCAATGGCAAATCATTCTTGAGCTGCTGCTCAAGGAACTTCCACCTAAGGGCCAAATACTATTTGCTGGTCCAAGCTGCCTATTTCTTTTTACTGCTTCTGGAAGGTACATGACTGTAGTGCCCCACAAAGTACAGTCATTTGGCAAAGAAGGAGCCAGAGCACTTAATTTCCTGTTAACATTTGAATAGGGTATTGGTTCATCTGAGTAGAGAGACTGAGCATTATTGGTCCACATACACTGTACTCCTCATTGCTACTTGTGAGAAATGGGATATAAAAAGCCAGGCTGATTCCCTGGAAGGACACCCACTGCTTCCAGCAACAATGACAAGTGACAGGAAATTTCAAAACAGCATCCAGAGTTATTAGCTTGCTAATAACCACCCAAAAATGAATACAAATGGGAGAGCAGCCTTCCATCAAGTGATTATGTGTTTGTTGTGATTAGGAGTCAAAAAATCTTCAGCTAACAGAAACCCTCAACAAGAAGCCTCTTCTTTTAGACTGCTTCTGGCTTACAGAAATGAAAATCTGTGGCTTCAATTTTCTTTTAAATATTTTCAAGGCTTCCCCTCCCTACATGTCTCAGGAAGTGAATGAAGAAAACAGCAGACTACCTTAAGGAAAACTATAAAGATTCAGAGGAATGAGCAAAATGACTTTTGAAAATTAAGTTTTATGTCAAAAGTGTCAAATACTTCCAATCTCAGTCTCACAGTATCATCAGGGTTGGAAGAGACCTCAAAGATCATCAAGTGCAACCTTTCACCACAGAGCTCAAGGCTAGACCATGGCACCAAGTGCCACGTCCAATCCTGCCTTGAACAGCTCCAGGGACGGCGACTCCACCACCTCCCTGGGCAGCCCATTCCAGTGTCCAATGACTCTCTCAGTGAAGAACTTTCTCCTCACCTCAAGCCTAAACTTCCCCCGGCGCAGCCTGAGGCTGTGTCCTCTTGTTCTGGTGCTGGCCACCTGAGAGAAGAGAGCAACCTCCCCCTGGCCACAACCACCCCTCAGGTAGTTGTAGACAGCAATGAGGTCTGCCCTGAGCCTCCTCTTCTCCAGGCTAAACAATCCCAGCTCCCTCAGCCTCTCCTCGTAGGGCCTGTGCACTTCAGTGGCTAGAGGATCAACAAAACACACAAATAGAAAGTTGTCATCACCAGACTAGATTAATATTTTACACAATCTAACATACTCCACTTTTCAAAGCCTCTTCTACAGTTCACACATCTTCCTCAAGGCATTCTATGGACCTCTGCCACATTCTTGCAATATAAAGCATTTAATATGCAGCCTTAAGCGCAATTTATTTAACAGTCGTGTTTACTCAATACATTTTCTGCCCATGTGTATTCAAAAACTCACCTCTGTTATTCAAAATAAAAAGTTAACATTGCAGAGGTAGCACAGCAAAGGGAAAAAATAACACATTTTTGTTGCTTCTTCAACCAAAGGAAGAGCTTTACTCACAAATACAGCAGTTCCTTCCATTACACTCGCTTCAACTCTCTGCAGATGCCAGGTTGGGCAGATGATATAGGAGACCTAACTTATATTAACCAACGAAATCTTGATTACTGGTGAGGATTAAAAGCTCAACTCCATTTTTCAGACTGCAGTGCTGAGGATACAGTAAGGTTGCTGATAAGTAGGTCTGTATTTCTCAAGCAATTCTGGAGTTAATTGACAATACAAAACTTCACTGCTTGTACTATCTGACTTTCCTCTAGCTTTCACGCCTACCCAAGGGAGTCACACTACCATGTTTCAGATTCAGTTAAATGCCTGTGATTCTCAGTCTCAATAATCACTGCAGCATATAAGTACATCACAGAACTTTTTTAGAACACTTTAAAAGTCAAGCTCAACAAGACAAGCTAGATCCAGTGCTACCATCAACAATATTGAGATGGTTTGGGTGTCCCCCGCCCCCCACAACTTTAGAAATCACCCAGACTAGACTCAGTCGGCTCTGGAAATTTGAATGAAGCTTATATTTACAGCTGGCACAATTTACAAGCAGATATTTACAGTATATACAGTTATAGACAGAAAGAGACAAGGTAAAAAGGTAATACAGACACAACTCCCCTCCCAGAAACTTAAGTCCCCAGGAGGTGCTCTCAACCACCTCTCACCTTCTCCCTACCCCTCTCAACCTTACCCCAGTCCCAAGGAAGAATGGAAGTTCAGCCACTTCAGCTTTTTCAGGGTGAAAAAGGCAAGGTGAAGCAGCCAAGCAAAAGGAGGGTGAGGTTAGAAAGCAGGACGGAGTCCAGCCAGCAGCCACAAGCTCCCCAGCAGGCAAAAGCTCCCAGTGAAGAGAAGATGCAAGTGACCTAATCTTTGTTTTGCCTTTCTTCTTTACACATCCCAGCAAGACTGTGAGGGAAGTAGACCTCACCATTGTTTTCATTTTACAGCCTATCATCTAGTTCTTCTCACCAAAACATGCTAGCTAGGCTCAAACTAGCACAAATATTGAACTCAATTATTAAAACCTCCCAATAAGACACCAAGCTAGGAGCAGGTGTGGATCTGTTGGAAGGTAGGAGAGCCCTGCAGAGGGACCTGGACAGGCTGGATGGGTAGGCAGAGGCCAATGGGATGAAATTTAACAAAGCCAAGTGCAGGGTTCTGCACTTTGGCCACAACAACCCCAAGCAACGCTACAGGCTGGGGACAGAGTGGCTGGAGAGCAGCCAAGAGGAAAGGGACCTGGGGATGCTGGTAGATAGTAGGCTGAAGATGAGCCAGCAGTGTGCCCAGGTGGCCAAGAGGGCCAATGGCATCCTGGCCTGTATCAGGAACAGTGTGGCCAGTAGGAGGAGGGANAGGAAATGCCTGGATGAGGCACTTAGTGCCATGGTCTAGTTGACTGGATAGGGCTGGGTGCTAGGTTGGACTGGATGGTCTTAGAGGTCTCTTCCAACCTGGTTGATTCTATGACTATAGAACCTGCATATATACAAGAGATTATAGTACCTGCATATAATCAAGAGAGAGAGATGTAGCTGGAGTAGAGGCAGTCTCAGAAATGTTGTCCAGTGTGAGAAGTCTCTTCCAAACTGGTTGAATCTATGATTCTATGTTTCTAAGAGGAATCACGTTATACATCCCCTAGGCACCATTTCGCATCATTACAATTGTTCTAAAGCTCTGGACAAGTGAGTTCTAAGTTGACAAAACATCTGAATGAGAATGAGCTGTATGTAATACACAACTAGGAACCCCCTTACTCTGACTGCCATACACCTAAATTCTTGAGCTCTAGTATTTGCTACACTGTCTATCAATTAATCCCTCAAGATTAGCTAGATACAAAGCAAAAGCCCACTGCACTGGTGCCCACACGCTGTGAGGCCAGATACTACTCACAATCAAACTCAGAAGATGAGTCATGAAAATATATTTTAAAACTGGCTTGTGAAATTGGACCCTCAGTGGCATATCAAGATTACACTGACAAAAGCAAATGCTTTTTAAGACCAAGAAATGTTAGCTACCTATATAGAATCATGGTCTCTGAGCATTTAATGAAAGCTAATGAATTCAACTTTGCAGTTCCAGAGATAGTAAAATGATTACTAACATTATCCAGAAAATGAGAAATACATTCTGGCTATGATGAAAAGCACAGCAGAAAACAAAAAAGTCCTCCACAGCAGCATTCACCTGCTCAACCACCAGACTTCACTTTTCTTCAGGTCCTTCACTGCATTTAACTGGCAGCTATTAAAGTTGTCAGCGCTTTTGGATGACAACTTTGTGGTTCGGATCACTCACTACAGAGGATAAAGGTTATTTTGACCACTTCTGACAGCTGCTTCTGAGTCAAAGGAAATTCAGGACCTCAGAAGCATATATAGGTCCAAACCCTGAGTTCCCTGATTAGTAAAAGGACTACTAAATCTAAAGAAACCATTGGGATTAAGCAGTAAGAATTCTGGAAATGTAATGAAATTTAAATGAAACATGGAGATGGCATTCCTTGGGAAAATGGCAATTCCTACTCTAACATCTGTGACTAATGGGGGGGTCTTGCAGGCTAAAGCAGAACAGCTAAAGTAACAAACACAAGAAAGCATTTATCTTATACTCCAATAAACATAACTGATGCTAACACCTCTCTCTGCACAATAAAGCAATCTGTGACTGTAACATCAAATATTCTTCCATTTCATACACTTTATTTAGTATTGGTGTCATTTAAATCATGAATCATAGAATCATAGAATGGTTTATGTTGGAAGGGACCTCAAGGATCAGCCAGCTCCAATCCCCTGCCATAGGCAGGGACACCTCCCACTAGAGCAGGCTGCTCAAGGCCTCATCCAGCCTGGCCTTAAACGCCTCCAGGGAGGAAACATCCACAACCTCCCTGGGCAACCTGTGCCAGTGTCTCACCACCCTCACTGTAAAGAACTTCCTCCTAACATCCAGTTGGAATCTCCCCTCTGCCAGCTTAAACCCATTCCCCCTCGTCCTAACATTACCAGACCTTGTCAATAGTCCCTCCCCAGCCTTCCTGTAGGCTCCCTTCAGATACTGCAAAGCCACTCTAAGGTCTCCTCGAAGCCTTCTCTTCTCCAGGCTGCAGAGCCCCAACTCTCTCAGCCTGTCCTCATAGCAGAGCTGCTGCAGCCCTCTGAGCATCTTCGTGGCTCTCCTCTGGACCCGCTCCAGCAGTTCCATGTCCTTCTTGTGTTGGGGGCTCCAGAACTGCACACAGTACTCCAGGTGGGGTCTGACGAGAGCAGAGTAAAGGGGCAGAATCCCCTCCCTTGCCCTGCTGCCCACACTTCTCTTGATGCAGCCCAGCACAGGGTTGCTGTCTGGGCTGCATGTGCCTAACTCAAGATATCACCAGAATAAGTGACAGGTGCTCTCAAACTGCAGCCTTTCTTGGTCACTTAGTCCTCTGCACACTTTGCCGACACCGTATTTCAGGGAACCATACTGTATCCGTTCCTTACAATAAATGTAACCTCCTCCACAGCACGGTTCATTAATTAAACAGGCACTTAACACTACCAATTCTGTGCAGCAGCAGAAAATAAACCTTCATGGTATGCTCCCAGGATACTTCTGAACTGAGGGGCAAGACATTTGTACATTACTAGGCTCCAGAAATACTTCACAGGACCAAAGGAGAGAATCGGGGATAGGATCTCTTTTGCTTATGACACTCCTAACATAAAGACCTGCTTGAATCCCTCTTAAACTAAGATCTATAATATGTAATTAATGCTCCTTTTACCAACAGCAGAGCATCAGAAAGCCCTATTCTCAAAACAGCCTTCTGGGGACATCTTCATGTGTACATCATTTAAAGAAGTCACTCCTCAAGAACAGTCCTCAAACATCTCTATTTTTAGTACTTAGCAACTGATTAATTAAGCCTACTTAAGACTATTTCCTCCATTTCCTTTTTTTCCAACTAATACAATTCTCTGTTGTCTCTCTACCTGAAGGATCTTGATTCACTCCTTTTGCTGGAATCAGATTTTCTGTAAAACTCATCTTCCTCTAGCTCTTTTCAGGTTAGAGCTTTTCAGGCTTTAGAGCTCTCTCTTCCCTGCATGGAAAAACCCTCTTTTTTTTTTCATCTTACTCAGATAACTGATTTCCTCTTTGACAGGATGAAACCCTCTCTTTCTCAACTTCTGAAACATCTCTTGCAGGTCCTTATGCTTGGCCCCCTCTTCTACTCAATACATTAACTTCAGGAGGTCACCATACTGCAAATAATCAGCATTCATTTGTGTTTTATGCTGCTGGGCTTTATCATTTCAGGAAACAACCTCTCTGGAACTGATTGCTGTCTCCTGCTGACTGACAGAGAATGACACATTTGCTCAGCTTCACAAAAGTCAGTGTCCTTCTCACACTGGACAACATTTCTGAGACTGCCTCTACTCCAGCTACATCTCTCTCTCTTGATTATTTGCAGGTAATATAATCTCTTGTATATATGCAGGTTCTATAGTCATAGAATCAACCAGGTTGGAAGAGACCTCCAAGACCATCTAGTCCAACCTAGCACCCAGCCCTATCCACTCAACTAGACCATGGCACTAAGTGACCCATCCAGGCTTTCCCTGAACACCACCAGGGACGGTGACTCCACCACCTCCCTGGGCAGCCCATTCCAATGCCAATCACTCTCTCTGCCAACAACTTCCTCCTAACATCCAGCCTGTACTTCCCCTGGCACAACTTGAGACTGTGTCCCTATGTCCTGTTGCTGGTTGCCTGGGAGAAGAGACCAATCCCCACCTGGCTACAGCCTCCCTTCGGGTAGTTGTAGACAGCAATGAGGTCTGCCCTGAGCCTCCTCTTCTCCAGGCTAAACACCCCCAGCTCCCTCAGCCTCTCCTCATAGGGTTTGTGTTCCAGGCCCTTCACCAGCCTTGTTGCCCTTCTCTGAACACGTTCCAGTATCTCAACATCTCTCTTGAATTGAGGAGCCCAGAACTGGACACAGCACTCAAGCTGTGGCACATACACACCTATCCTAGGTAGTGATGATCTGTTGCTGCAAACTGCTTCACAGTTCTGCCTTGGCTTTCCTTTGTGAAACAGTAACTTGCCATTTTCCCGTATGAACACAGAGATGAGCTGACTCAGTAATAAGGACACAACTACCTTGTGATACAATTTCCTCCAGAAGTCTACATTTAGCATTTTTTAAGTTTTGAGCATATTTCTATAGCTTGCAACAGATTTATGCTCTTCAGCTTCTTCTAAAAGGTCTTTCCAAGGGGCATGGCTTGTGCCATCTAGTTTCTTTTCCTTTTCATTGACAACCTTCCCTCCCAAATTTCACTTCTCTTGTGAAGCTACCCTCACATCCAACAGCTTTGACTTTCTTTTGCATTTTAATTACCTCTGCCTATAATTTTTCACAAGGATTTTGGCTATGCTCTCCAGCTGCTTGACTACTTGAAATATGATCTGGATTTACTCTCCAGAAAAAAAAACGTTCTCTGCCTCCTCTAGTATATCAATTTGTTCTCTGATTTTAGCCAAATTTGAATGGCTTCTCTACACATCTTTACATATTTAGCACTTCCTATTTGCCTCCAGAGTTGTGGTTTTTCATGTTGCTCCACCAGTAGGATTTCACCAAGATTTACAAACAGATTTCAGAGAACCACAAAATAGTCTGGGTTGGAAGTAACCCCTGGAAGATTCAAGCTCCCTGTTCAAGCACAAACAGAGTTGGTTATGCAGGACTGTGTACAGATGGCTTTTCAGTATTTCTGAGGATGGACACTTCACAGCCTCTCTGGGCAACCTGAGCCAGCTGCCCTCGCAGTAAAAGTGTCTCCTCACATTCACAGGGAACCTCTTGCTGTTTAGTTTGTGCCCACTGCCCCTGTTACTGGTCACCACTGAAAAAACCTTGGCTCCATCTTCTTTGCATCCTCCCTTCAGGTATTTATATAGATATCCATTAAGTCCTCCTAAGCCTTCTTTTCAGGCTGAAGTGTTCCAGCTCTCTCAGCACCTACATAAGGTGCTCCAGTCCCTTCATGATTGAGGCCCTTTGTTGAACATGTACTGTCCAGTACATCCAAGTGTCTCTTGTACTGGGGAGCCACCAAGAACTGGACATAGTCCTCCACATGTGCCCTCAGCAATGCTGTGCAGAGGGAAAGGATCACTTCCCTTTATCACTAGTAATATATCCCCTAAAGCAGCTGAGGACACTGTCTGCACTCTTTGCCACAAGGGCACATTTCCTGCCCATGTTCAATCTGGCATCCAACAAGATCCCCAAGTCCTCTTCTGCAACAAGGATTTCCACCTGAGTGGCCTCAGCATATATTCATAAGTGGAGACCTTCCTCCCCAGGTGCAAGACTTTGCACTTCTTGTTGAATTTCATGATGTCCCTGTTGGCCTGCTTGCAGTCTGTCAAGGTTCCTTTGGCTAGCAGTACAATCCTCTGTATCACAGAACAGTAGGGGCTGGAAAAGACCTCTGGGGATCATCTAGTCTAACTTCTGCACTAAAATAGGCTCACCTAAAGCAGGTTGATCAGAAACACAGCCAGGCTCTGACACACTCAAAATAAAGAAGTTTTTCCTCATTTGCAGCTTGCATCAGGTTAGAAGGGGCCCTCAAAGGTCATCTTGTCCAACCCCCTTGCAGTCAGCAGGGACACCTCCAACAACATGAGGCTGCCCAAGTCCAATCTTGAATGTCCCAGGGAAGGGGCAGATCTTGAGCTCGGAGGAAGTGGTGCTTAAATATTAACTCGCTTTCTTGGGCCCCCTTCGCTTCTAGAGCCCTAACCCATACGATTACACCAAGTGGGTCTCTGAAATGGTCAAAGTTAGCTCTCCTGAAGTCCATGGTTGCAATCGAACTTACTGCCCTACTTTGTCCTTGCATCGGTCACTCCTCTGGATTTGGTGTCACCTGAAACCTGCTGCGGGTACACTCTGCCCCATCATCCAGATCATTAATGGAAACGTCAAACAAGACTGAATCCAGTATTGATCCCTGGGGCATGCCACTAGGCACTGGGCTCAAACTAGACTTTGTGCCCCTGATCACCACCCTCTGAGCCCAGTCATTCAGCCACTTTTCAGTACACCTCACTGTCTGCTTACCTGGTGTGTACCTCAACAGTATATTTTCCAATATACTAATCTGCCAAGTAACTCCAGAGCTGCAACACCACCATTCTATTCTGCAAACTTAGAACTATCACTTCTTTTTGACAACTCACAGCTTTCCCCAGTTCAATTTCATTTTCATTACTTTCTGTAGCATTCTATTACATAAGTGAATTACTTCTTTTTAAACAAGTTAGTGCAAAAAGAATACTGAAAACACCCTCAGCACATAGTCATAAAAGATTGCTATCAGAGCAGAGATGCTGACTGCCCAAGGACAAGTGCCTATAAAATTTCTTTTGTCTGTCCTACTACATTCTAGTTATACTTCACAAGCAATTACTTGGTGCTCTACGCTCAATCATATTGTGAAATGTTTATGGTTTGTAATGGGTATCTTATCTGTTCAGACTATCTGTAATTCCACTAATTCCTCTGGGAACTGTTGAAACCAAAGCAGTGTACTTAATTATCATTATGGCTCAGAAATGCTATCATAAACCTGATTTCTTACTATTCGGATGGTCAGCATAGATGTCTGCACATGCAATGCCTTCAGAATTACCTTATCCAGAATCATAGAATGGTTTAGGTTGGAAGGGACCTCAAGGATCATCCAGCTCCAACCCCCTGCCATAGGCAGGGACACCTCCCACTAGAGCAGGTTGCTCAAGGCCTCATCCAGCCTGGCCTTAAACACCTCCAGGGAGAAAGCAGCCACAGCCTCCCTGGGCAACCTGTGCCAGTGTCTTACCACCCTCACTGTAAAGAACTTCCTCCTAACATCCAGTCGGAATCTCCCCTCTGCCAGCTTAAACCCATTCCCCCTCGTCCTGACATTACCAGACCTTGTCAATAGTCCCTCCCCAGCCTTCCTGTAGGCTCTCTTCAGATACTGGAAAGCCACTCTAAGGTCTCCTCGAAGCCTTCTCTTCTCCAGGCTGCAGAGCCCCAACTCTCTCAGCCTGTCCTCATAGCAGAGCTGCTGCAGCCCTCTAAGCATCTTCGTGGCTCTCCTCTGGACTTGCCCCAGCAGTTCCATGTCCTTCTTGTGTTGGGGGCTCCAGAACTGCACACAGAAGGTGCTCTCTTTCCAAGCTTAGGTATCCACTGTCAGTAGTATAATCTCACCTACTCACTATATTTCCTCATCACAAGCTTTTGCTACAGAATATGTATTTCTTTTCCTTGAACACCCAAATCATCATGCTGAACAATTGCTTCTCTCTAGAGCAATAGAGTACCTTCATCCTAAATCAAAAGGCAAGAAATGACCCTTGGGCATATCATTAGCTTGAAATATGCATGTTGTTATCTCTCAATAATTTAACATGAATAAAAGCTTAGGGCTCACTTCTAATAAAGGTGAGCTTGATTCCACTTCACATCTTTTTGAGTAGAATTATCTAACAATAAAACTGTAGCATGGTAAAACGTAAAACTGCATCGATGACCTGCTTAGTTATGTTTAAACACTGACAATAGAATCATAGAATCATAGAATGGTTTAGGTTGGAAGGGACCTCAAGGATCATCCAGCTCCAACCCCCTGCCATAGGCAGGGACACCTCCCACTAGAGCAGG
>WAAF01004539.1:25024-44260 GCA_013400475.1 Tricholaema leucomelas
GGCTCTCCTCTGGACCTGCTCCAGCAGTTCCATGTCCTTCCTGTGTTGGGGGCTCCAGAACTGCACACAGTACTCCAGGTGGGGTCTGAGGAGAGCAGAGTAAAGGGGGAGAATCACCTCCCTTGCCCTGCTGGCCACACTGCTCTTGCTGCAGCCCAGCACTCGGTTGGCTGTCTGGGCTGCATGTGCACACTGCCGGCTCATGTTGAGCTTCTCGTCGACCCAGACTGTTCTCATGTCATATATTCCTTTTTCTCCCCAGCCTTTAGGGCTAATTTCCTAGATTCTTATTATTGGAATGGGCTGCCCAGGGAGGTGGTGGAGTCACCATCTCTGGAGGTGTTCAGGAAAAGCCTGGATGAGGCACTTAGTGCCATGGTCTAGTTGACTGGATAGGGCTGGGTGCTAGGTTGGACTGGATGATCTTAGAGGTTTCTTCCAACCTGGCTGATTCTATTCTATTCTATAGTAAAATAGAACAGAAAAACTGTAATTTAATATTTTTCTGAGCAGATGACCTATCCTTTGCTAGAAACACACTGCACACTCAAGATCTACAAAGCAACTTTCAAGAAGTACACCAATGCAGCCCTACCAACTCTCATCACTCAACTACAGTTGTAGCAGTGTTGGATGGTTTTCAAAGCCACAGGACTGTGTGAGAACAAACATAATCTTCAACCTCAGTACAAGCACATTGAATAGCCAGCCTCCCCTGGACTTGTTGAGGTCACAGGGAGGCTGAGATTCTGAAGCAGTTGAGGAAGATGGACAGACAGACAGAAAGGGATGACTATTATTTAGAATTACAAGCTGAGCATAGCTGGAAAAAAAACAGTATCAGAAAGAAAAGATTAAAAGACACACTGAAAGTGTTCACAACTTGGGCGAGCTGCTCTAGTGGGAGGTGTCCCTGCCTGTGGCAGGGGGTTGGAGCTGGATGATCCTTGAGGTCCCTTCCAACCTAAACCATTCTATGATTCTATGACAACTCTTAGAGCAAACGAACTATGCAGATGTTCTGCCAGTACAGTTTGGGCTGTACCTACACGATCATGTAAGAACAAACATAACCCTCAACCTCAGTTAAGAGTACACTGGACAACCAGCCTCCCCTGAACTCGGTGAGGCTGAGATTTTGAGGCAATTGAGAAAAATGGACAGGCAGACACAAAGGGATGAGTATCTGTTAGAAGTACAAGCTGAGTGCAGGTGGAAAAAGCAGTATCACCCAGAAAAGATATAAGACACATTGAAAGCGTTCACAGTTCTTAGAGTGAACAAACTATGCAGATGATCTGCTGGTACAGCTTAGGCCATGCTTTGTTTTGCAGACTAGCAAAGGGCACAGAAATGGAAAGCAGCAGCACTGCTATTTGTTATTAAGGGAAGAAGATCAATCCCCTCCAACTTCCATTTATTTGCCAATTCTGTTAAGAGGAGGCTATGAAAGCCACTTTCTGCATGCTACAGGGCATACTTAAGCTTCATCATTTCACAGTCTCACAGTATCACCAAGGTTGGAAGAGACCTCACAGATCATCAAGTCCAACCCTTTACCACAGAGCTCAAGGCTAGACCATGGCACCAAGTGCCACGTCCAACCTTGTCTTGAACAGCTCCAGGGACGGCGACTCCACCACCTCCCTGGGCAGCCCATTCCAGTAGCCAATGACTCTCTCACTGAAGAACTTTCTCCTCACCTCGAGCCTAAACTTCCCCCGGCGCAGCCTGAGGCTGTGTCCTCTTGTTCTGGTGCTGGCCACCCGAGAGAAGAGAGCAACCTCCTCCTGGCTACAACCACCCCTCAGGTAGTTGTAGACAGCAATAAGGTCACCCCTGAGCCTCCTCTTCTCCAGGCTAAACAATCCCAACTCCCTCAGCCTTTCCTCGTAGGGCTGTGCTTGAGGCCTCTCACCAGCCTCGTCACCCTTCTCTGGACACGCTCAATCATCTCAATGTCCCTTCTAAACTGGGGGGCCCAGAACTGGACACAGTACTCAAGGTGTGGTCTAACCAGTGCAGAGTACAGGGGCAGAATGACCTCCCTGCTCCTGCTGGCCACACCATTCCTGATGCAGGCCAGGATGCCATTGGCTCTCTTGGCCACCTGGGCACACTGCTGGCTCATGTTCAGGCGGGTATCGATCAGCACCCCCAGATCCCTCTCTGTCTGGCTGCACTCCAGCCACTCTGACCCCAGCCTGTCTAAAATGTATTTTGGCTCTTTTAATCAGTGCTTTAATTTCTTAAAACAAGTACACACCCCGACCAAGCACCGAGCAGACAGCTCAAAAACGTGTAATAAGGAATCTACATGAAATCCCAATGTGTTTGTCCTCTTCTGACACTAAGTCAGAAAAGCTCGGCAATTCTAGTCACAGTACAAACTTACCAGAGCCTAGTTAAGAACAGGACCTGCTCTCCCACAAGCCCCTTCCCACAGAAACATTAATTCTGCCTCTCTCCACAGCACCTATTTTTTTTGTAGCCATGATAGTTTAAGGACAGAGGAAGGGCATGACTTATAGACAGATTTAGCACTGTGTCAGCTCGCAGGCTTTTAGAAACACTAGTCCTCCTTGTATGCCTCAAATCATGTCTGTCTCTTCCAACTGCACTAGCTTGCTTTAACAAAAAGATGGTATTTCTGTCAACAAACCTTGCCCTGTCTTGTGTGTGCAGTGACACAAGAGCAAGAAAGAAAATCTGCAGTTGCACTGCAGTTTACATTCGTGTGTGCCTTGTACCACTGAGGCTTCCCTTGCCAAAAGACATCATTGTAGCATCACTCTAACTCAAGATTTCTTAAGTGTTCACTAGCAACAATTGTTCCAGTCATGTCTGAAAGAAACTATTGATATGAGGTGCCTATGCTGTCAGGGCTCACATGCTGACTTGTTTTTTTTTTCCTGCCCAGAAATCACAATAACAATTAAGGTTCAAATACCAGTTGCAATTAAATCAGACAAAGCTGTTAGGCTTCAACAGGCTGGGTGGTGAATGGCTGGAGAGCAGCCCTGAGGAGAAGGCCCTGGGGGTCTGGGTTGATGAAAAGCTCAACATGAGCCAGCAGTGTGCACATGCAGCTCAGACAGCAACCCTGTGCTGGGCTGCATCAAAAGAAGTGTGGCCAGGGCAAGGGAGGTGATTCTCCCCCTTTACTCTGCTTTCGTCAGAACCCACCTGGAGTACTGTGTGCAGTTCTGGAGCCCCCAACACAGGAAGGACATGGAACTGCTGGAGCGGGTCCAGAGGAGAGCCATGAAGATGATCAGAGGGCTGCAGCAGCTCTGCTATGGGGACAGGCTGAGAGAGTTGAGGCTCTTCAGCCTGGAGAAGAGAAGGCTTCGAGGAGACCTTAGAGTGGCTTTGCAGTATCTGAAGGGAGCCTACAGGAAGGCTGGGGAGGGACTATTGACAAGGTCTGGGAATGTCAGGACGAGGGGGAATGGGTTTAAGCTGGAGGAGGGGAGATTCTGACTGGATGTTAGGAGGACGGTGTTTACAGTGAGGGTGGTGAGACACTGGCACTGGCTGCCCAGGGAGGCTGTGGATGCTTCCTCCCTGGAAGCATTTAAGGCCAGGCTGGATGAGGCCTTGAGCAACCTGCTCTAGTGGGAGGTGTCCCTGCCTATGGCAGGGGGTTGGAGCTGGATGATCCTTGAGGTCCCTTCCAACCTAAACCATTCTATGATTCTATTAAAAAAACAAACAGTCAACCAACCATTTTCTGGGGTTTTTTGTCTATGTTCTTAACACTGACACTATTAACCAATAAAAACTAGCAAAAATGGGGAGGTTTGGGTTTTTTCATATTGATTTCCTATACAATCAATAAACTTCTGGAAAAAATCTCCTCTGAAGTAATTCCTCTGGGCTTTCATAGACAAGTACAAAAAGGTGGACAGGACAAAGAAGAGCTTTCTTTTTAAAACAGGAAACACAATTTGTAACCTCCTTCAACTCCGAAACAAAATAAAACCAAGAACTGTGCAGAGATTTCCATTAATTAATGTAGTATGAAAAGCAGTATTTATTATTTTTGAAGGACATCATTGCTTTGAAAAGCTGCAACTAAAAATAATTCTCTTGACAGTCCAGCTGAGATATGTTTATATCCCTATCTACTCCTAAATTCTGTGCTAAACAAAGCAGAGTGGTTTTTGCAGCTGCAGTCATGCACTTGGGACACTCAAATAACATCAAATGTAAATAAATGAGCAATTTACATATACAGTAAAAACTGTTATACATACTCAATAAGGTATTCAACACGAACTCTTGCACTACTTTTTAATGCTTCAGTCCATCAAGTCACATACTGAATCTTATTAAAAATAGAATCATAGAATTAACCAGGTTGGAAGAGACCTCCAAGATCATCCAGTCCAACCTAGCACCCAGCCCTAGCCAGTCAACTAGACCATAGCACTGAGTGCCTCATCCAGGCTTTTCTTCAACACCCCCAGGGACAGTGACTCCACCACCTCCCTGGGCAGCCCATTCCAATGGCAAATCACTCTCTCTGTGAAGAACTCCCTCCTAACATCCAGCCTATATGTATCACAGTATCACAGTATCATCAGGGTTGGAAGAGACCTCACAGATCATCAAGTCCAATCTTTTACCACAGAGCTCAAGGCTGGACCATGGCACCAAGTGTCTTTTTAATTAGCACAGTGAAAAGAAAATATACACCTGCAAAACATTTCTTTAAACATTAATACTCTAAGAAACATTAAGTGCCAAAGAAACTGTTACTATCGTGACATATTTGACACAGCAGAACACATAGTAAAAGAAATGCCTACAGTGGCACTACCCAATCAGGTTGATTGTCCTTTAAGTCTATCACTGGAAGGAACATCCCTGTAAGGCTAACTGAAGGGTAAGGTTGGGCTTTTTTTCTAATTATCTTTCACAGTTATCTTGAAAATCTCTCCCAGAAACCTCAGGATGGATCAGAAGCTGAAAGCCAAGTGTCTCTGTGGGATTAGAAAGAAAGGATTCAGCCTGGCATGCTGCAGAGTCTACTAGTCACACTGCATAAAATCCTGACCTTGCTGAAGTGGACAGCTACTTTTCACTTAATCTCTAATTTATCACAGAATTAATAAGACCCATGAAAGGAATGTGCTCAATTAGTTTCCTGACACTGTTTCCCAGCGTGGCCCAGGAAAGTCAAGTTCAGTCAAAATCAAAGGTTTCTAAATATCATTCCTAATTTCTGTGCAGCAATGCATTTACACGTCCTAGGATGGGGAAGGTGTTTTAAGCCATTCAGCTTCTGCTCCCTGGCTGTAAATTCACATGCTGTGGTAAAAAGGCACATAATCTTACAGAATCACAGAATGGCCTGGGTTGGAAGGGACCTCTGAAGGTCATTTAGTCCAACCTCCCCCATGCAGTCAGCAGGGCCATCTTCAACTAGACCAGGTTGCCCAGAGCTCCATAGAGAGCCTCACTTTGAGTATCTCCAGGGATGGGATATCTTCCTGCCTTCTAACCTTTCTGCCAGATTTAAGAAGCCAAATGAGGGGCAGTCCTTACAAATTGTTTTTCCAGACCAAGGAAAATGCTCCAAAATCTAACTAAACACTGTGCCACTGCAGCCATTCACATCTGCTCCATTCACTACCCACCCTCACAGAGACAGCTCCTGTCCCACATCAGAGGTGCAAGGCATTCCTACAACATGTGAAACACATCATTGCTGCATAACTGATGCACAACACACACTTCCCTACTTTTTGCATCAAAGTTGCTTCTGCCTTTGATATGTGTCCATTTAATTTTCATTTTTTCAAATGCTAAACCTTACACAAATAAGATTCAGGACAGTAAATGCAGTGTTAAAGTTAAAAACAAACAATGATCACAAAATGTAGTATTTTCACCTCTCGGCACAGAATAAATAGAATATGCCTGTTTCAATCCCTATAGTTAAAATAATAAAGCTTCCTAGCTGCAAACTCTAAAATCAGCCTTGATGAAATTGTAAAAACAGTGGCATGGCTCACTCTAGAAAGCATTTAATTTTCAAACATTGTTCAATGCAATGAGTCTTACAATCATAGATTCAACCAGTTTGGAAGAGGCCTCCAAGATTATCCAGTCCAACCTAGCACCCAGCTCTAGCCAGTCATATACACCATGGCACTAAGTGCCTCAGCCAGGCTTTTCCTGAACACCTCCAGGGACGGTGACTCCACCACCTCCCTGGGCAGCCCATTCCAATGCCAATCACTCTCTCTGCCAACAACTTCCTCCTAACATCCAGCCTATACTTCCCCTGGCACAACTTGAGACTGTGTCCCCTTGTCCTGTTGCTGGTTGCCTGACAGAAGAGACCAACCCCCACCTGGCTACAACCTCCCTTCGGGTAGTTGTAGACAGCACCGAGATCACCCCTGAGCCTCCCCTTCTAGACAGCAATGAGATCACCCCTGAGCCTCCTCTTCTAGACAGCAATGAGATCACTCCTGAGCCTCCCCTTCTAGACAGCAATGAGATCACCCCTGAGCCTCCCCTTCTAGACAGCAATGAGGTCCCCCCCCGAGCCTCCTCTTCTTCAGGCTAAACAATCCCAGCTCCCTCAGCCTCTCCTCATAGGGCTTGTGTTCCAGGCCTCTCACAAGTCCACAAGTCCTGCAAGTCCACTACTATAAGTGGGTCAGTAATTTCATTTCTGGGGATTCTTCTTCCTTATTTCTTCTGATATGCTACAGACATGCCATCACAGTCAAAAAAAAAAGAGAGCTGTGTACCAAAAGGTTTCAGTGAATGTCCTTGGCAATCACAAAAATCTATCAAAAATACTCTGCCAGAATCCACCTTCACAACCCACTTTAAAACACTCTCATGTTCTTGCCAAAAGCACAGAACTGCTGCATTACCTTTCCCAGATTTTCATTCTAGAAGTGAAATACAATGTACTGCTCTGCCCACAGCATGCTGCTAATTACGTCTCAAAATGAAAGCATTTAGCTTCTGTATTTTTCACTCTTCTGCTCTCTTCATTACAACATTTCACACTTTATAATTGATGCATGCTACTACTAAAACAGCAATGTATGCCAGAAAAGCAATAAACTGAGTTGCAGCTTTATCCCAGACACAATATATGTGGAGGCATAAATCACCATTTGTGGGAGCAATACAATACATTAGACTCCTAGAACTGGTCAGTGAAATACACAAGGTCTTAAAAGTTTTTTACATCCCTTTGGGCATATTTTGTATGACAAAAACACAGCTTCAGTCAGACACATATACCAGAATGTGCTTGCAAAATTAGCACTTTCCATTGTGTAAGTGGTACACAGAAGAGACAAGGTTGTTATATGCTTGGTTTTTAACGTGAGAATGAGAACAAAACCCATCTACTACTTGTATACTAACAATAAGCAGTGCTGGTCAACATTTTCTCTTTCAAAGAATCTTTGAACTGACAGATTTAGAAGGAAAGGTGTCTTCTAAAGAAACAAATAAGCTGTTGCTTATTTAACTAGATACATGTAACAACTAACAAATTCTGTATTAGTTTCATTTCGACCCAAATCAGTAGGATTCTCCTTAAAAAGGACTGCATTCAGTAAGCCTGCTGAAGTGTTTTGTAACATGTCATCTTGTAAGGATGACCTTTCATCTACACCAATTCTCAATAAAACAGGCTGACCTGATAACAGCCACAGACTCATTACACAGAAAGCCAGCTGCACTAAAGTTACTTCTCTTCCTACCATAGCAATTTTGTAGTGCCACACATAGAAATCAATTGGCAGTTCCCATTCTGGTCATTCACACATGTTCTGCTACCAGGAAGAAACACAACTCTTTATTACTGACAAGCTGACCCAGCACATTTTAAGCACCAAACATTAAAAAAAACATCAACCAAAACATTTTCCTTTCACCCAAAGTGTTTCTCTCATGCCAATCACTGTTATGTGAAAGGACAAACAGCACAGCTCAACTCACACAGTAATGAATGATGCTATGACCTAGAAAGAGAATCTAATTGCCAACTGTGTAAACCAAGCAAAACTAGGCTAAACCAAGGGGCAATGTGCGCATCACCACCTTCTCCACTTCACTGGCACACGTTTAAACCTTCTCTTGTATTTCCACATTCTGCAACAAGATTTTGCATTCCCATAAAGTGCACTTCCACCACTGTTTCCAAGACACATATTATGCAAAATGAGAAAAAAAGTTGCCCAGGTTTACAGAAAAGTTAGACCAAAAAATAAATATGAGGAAATTAAAAGCGATCATTGTCTATCACACATTTCAAAACTCAAAATGCAGTTTTCCACTGAAAATTATACTGACAGAACAAAATGCTGTACTCGAACATCACTCTTACCTTTGGCAAAAGGTGGCTGTCATTATTGGAAGGAATCTGACACAAACACATACACCAATCCATCTCCTGTCTTTAAGTCTAATTTGCACTATAGCCACACAACTGCATTTAGACAAAGCACATGGAAGCAATTAAGACTAAGTATTTATCCCATGCCCCCTTTTTTTTTCCTTACAAAAAGAAGGGCTGCCACTCATGTTAACACAAGAACCAAAACCACTGACCTCCACATTTTTGGCATAGTCTATGTCACAAAAGAGCAACACCTATCAGAGTCCAACAAGTAAGTAGCACAAAATACAAGAAAGACTACGTTGTATCTTTGGTTTTAATTTCAGTACACACAATATCATCCCACCTACTACTGTAAAAGGAAAGATTTGATTTGGACAGCTTCATTCCAAAAGGCACATCCAGACAGCCTAACTAAAGAGCAGAAACAAAGCCCTTGAGCCTGTCTGTGACATTCTGTATGGCACCAGGCATTATCTGCACTTTCCATGAAGTACCAGAGCTGAAGCATCAGCTTTTACCGACAGATTTATCCTTTTCAGAAAAGCAAACAAAAAACCCAAGGTTTTGCTTCGTTATAGTCAGGACAATGGCCTGCATTCTGAAGTTAACAGCATTTTATTGCAAGACATCTCATTATTTGTTTGGAGAAGTCCCACTTGCCCCTTTTTCTAAGAAACTCAGACCTTTTTCTAGAGCTGACAGCTATCCCCACTCAGTTGGCAGTATCTGAAAAACTGGCAGGCTCCATCAGAACTTCTCTCCCACTCCCCTGCCTCTCCATTAGTCTTTCTAGACAGACTTGAATTCTGTGTAAAAGCAGTCAACTACTGCAACTTTCAACTCCTCTAACATGCATTTACTGAACTGAAAGGCACTGGGGAATAAGGAAAATAAACCAAACCAAAACTGGACCCATTTCCAGAGAATCTCCCTGCCATCAGCCTCATGCGCTTAAATGTACTAGAAAGACTTCACACTGCTGTCGCATTTCAAGCGTAAATAACATAAAGAAAAAGAAACAGCTACATTTTCCTTTGAAGTATAACACACATTTTGCTTACCTCACTATTGTGGCCCCTCAAATTGAAGTTGATTCTCTGAGGGGTGTTCCGGTCCCTCCTGCAATGGCTGGAAGTAAAAGTGACGCCTACAACTCCTCTGCCATTGCCTGTTGCCAACCAGCCTTCCTCATAGTACCGCCTCCTGCAAACAGGTTTCTCCTTCTCACTTTTGGGCACTCTCCCTTTCCAGGAGAGGCAGAGGATGTTGGAATCGCTGCAAAGAACAGGCCCATGTTCCACTGCTGCATACATGCTTTTTAAAGATCTTTTTTTTTGACATAAGAAAGTAGTATGTCTAGTGCACAAAATTTAAATCAATTTTTTTTTTTTTTTTATTATTGATAAGACTGACCTGGGATAGATCATTGAAAGAGGGGGGGAAGATGGGATCAGTGTTTATAAATATCCACCAAATGCATAGTGAAAAATTCCTCTATAAAAGATGATGGCAGTTGGCTAAGAAAAAGTAACACTTAAAAAAAAATTCAGGTTCATTTTGTTTTGTTTTTGAGTCTGTAGAGTGAGGGTGCACTTATCCTTTGGAGAAACAGCTACTTCGTAAGAGGCGCTCGAGAAATGGTTTAAGTCATCTTTTTGCTCAACTTGATATAATCTTTATACAGCCTGAGATTCCAGTTTAGCGTAATGCAATTCCAGAGACAAAGAGTTGCAAATGTGTAGGTTTCAAGTAACTTAAGGCTTTTTTAGATTTCGTCCAGTCAAATTTTCTTCCAAAGTTCGGTTGCAGAAACTTAAGCACGCGCACGTACATATATAAGTATATATATGACATTCATCTTTTCCAAGCTGCCCTCTGGCACATCTTTTCCATCTGATGTATTTCTGCTGCTAAAGCTGAGAGATTGCATAAAGGGAAAAAAGGCACACAAACCGTGCGAAACAACAGACCCGAACTTGTGCAGGCACTGGTGTGCCAGGCCAGTTGGGAAATCCCTCTTGGTACTGAACTGCTCCTTGGACTCAAAGGTTTTTTCGGTCCAAAGCCAATCCAATTTTCATTGCAGCGCTTTTTTTCCACCAGAGACCCAACACAGCCTGAACTGTTTATCACGCTATCTTGCCTGCTTTCCCACTTTTTGCTGCCACACACGAATGAAAAAGAAGCTCCCTCTTCATTTATAGCAGAATCAAAAATGCTTTAAAGCTTTTAGCTTTCAAAGCAGGTTAAGTTTGCCTCAGGTGAACCATGAAGTTCTCTCTCCTCTGAAACAGGCTAAAATGTCAAGCTGTTTTTTTCATGACTTCTTTTTTTTCTGCTACAAGGAATCACAGACTTTTCATCCTACTGTAAAAAACAAATGTCAGAATAAAGCACATCAAGTAAGCACTCTTTCAAAATCTTCTAAAATTCAAAGGAGGAAGAAATATAATCAACTAAGAAAGAGAAGCAGCATTAAAAATCTGACTTCCTGGGTTCGCTATTTCTCTGGGTATCTTTCTTGCTTGTTTGACCGGATCTTTCCTTCTTGATGCTTGTCTACAGCACCGATTCATAATTCCAGACACAACATTTGCAGCTGTACAAGAAGGAAACATATGAAGTATTCCAATTGTTTTATTTGAATAACATTTATGAGCTCGATTAATTTGTATTTATTTCACACTAAGTGAAAAGAGGAAAAAGAAGAGGGAGAAAGAAATGCGAGTTTGATGACCTGGTTAACTCAGGAAGGATGACGAGGTTTGCTCAGTTCAATGCCCAGACTTGTCCCATAGTTCCTCAACTTATTTACTTCCAGTCATCATTACTCAACATATGGTCACAATTTATTAGTCCATTCACAATCTATTAAGCCCAAAGCAAAATGTGCCTAAGACCACACATTATTCCTCTGCAGTAACAAAATCAGCTTCCTCTACCCGGTGTATTTCTCCTTTTCCCTTGCAGCTACTGATTTATGTTGTAGAGGTATTTCGTTAGGCTTCTTCCGTGCACAAAATGTTTTTTCTTCCTCTTCTTGCAAACTTTTTTCACCTGTGAAGACCATGTGGAAAGCTGAATATTAGTGGCAGTTGTCTTTCCATGGGTTATTGATTTCTGTGCTGTAAAGGTGCTCCATTTGGTTCTCAAATTAATTTTCATCAATTGCAAAGCTCTCAGGAATATGTAAGTCTACGTGATGACAAAAACATGTGCGTTCTCATGTACATGCAGTGCACGCACCAGATCACTTAATCTGGCACTCAGAGCAGCATCTGCTTTTTCAGTTTAGCTGTGGCAATCTTGTAGGATGCCTGTCGCTGAAGTTTGAAATCCCAGGATTCTTCCAACTCTGCAAGACAAAGTACACACACAGACAAAAAGAGAGAAAGAGAAGTGAATAAAATAAGCCACAAAATGAAAGCATAAAGATTGCTGTTACAGTAACCAAAGCATTATGATTAAAGGTTTCTACACTGGACTCCTATAATATATATACATGAGTGTGTGTATATATATATCACAGTATCACCAAGGTTGGAAGAGATCTCACAGATCATCAAGTCCAACCCTTCACCACAGAGCTCAAGGCTAGACCATGGCACCAAGTGCCACGTCCAATCCTGCCTTGAACAGCTCCAGGGACGGCGACTCCACCACCTCCCTGGGCAGCCCATTCCAGTAGCCAATGACTCTCTCAGTGAAGAACTTTCTCTTCACCTCAAGCCTAAATTTCCCCTGGCATAGCTTGAGGCTGTGTCCTCTTCTTCTGGTGCTGGCTGCCTGAGAGAAGAGAGCAACCTCCTCCTGGCTACAACCACCCCTCAGGTAGTTGTAGACAGCAATAAGGATATATATATATATCTTAGATAGATAGATAGATACAGCAATCTCCAAACCATTTATATGCAGAAGACTGTATATTAAGTAGAAGAGACCATGTCTGTCCAGGATACTCCAGAAGTTGTATCTGAAGTGCATAGGCATGCACAATTAGTTCACCTATACAGTTACTGCTAATTAAGAATTGGATTCATGACACCTATCAGAGCTGTAAAAGTGGTCTTGTCTATACTACATATAGCACCACACTAACCTCACATTTCAAATAATTAATCATTTTTTTTTCAGTCTAGCATATATGTACCAATCAGACTTATTTAAAATGTAAAAATATAGGCAAGAAAATGTACAGACATAGAAGTAATGTCACCAGGTAGTTTAAAACACTAGTTAGTTAGCACACTTCTAAGGAAACCTGTCCATGAGATCTGGTGAGTCACTGTCAGAATTTTTCACCATTACAACTAATCAAAGATTTTAAAATAATAGATACTACCAATTTTTCATCATAGCATGATCAAGATTATGAGAAACAGCACCTAGGCTTTCCAGATTTATGGTGCTTCTCAGTTACAGTCCAAAGAAAGTTCACACAAATGAAAATTCAGAAACATTTTCAGAACACAATGGTTTGAACTATTTCTGTGCTTGTCCCACAGGCAAACTTGATCCTGGCAAGGATCAGCGCTATTATTTCCACACCCACTGGGGTCTTCCTAACAAAGATCTGCATTCAAGAGTTGACATTTTATATCAGTAGCATGATGTAAGCCTTTGCTAATCTTACAGGGAAAAAATTGGTTTTCAGAGGCCTTTTTTTTTTCTCAGTAACACCAGTTACATTACACAGAATTGTTTGAACTGTGCAACTATCACAACTTTACAAGTGGATTTTAAAATACAGACAACTCCAGATGCAGCAGCTTTGCACAAAAACTGTATGCCATTTCTGTCCTTATTTGCTGCATATAAAATCACTAAGTTTCAGAGAAAGACTCTTCTGCTCCTTGGCCAATAACCTTCTCTCACCTCAGTCCCACTTAACACCAGTTTCAAAATTAGACAAACAAAAGGCTTTTCCTCTTATAAACATCTGAACTGCATTAGGAATGCTGAACAGGGAGAGCTGAAAATCTAACATGACTACAGCATGAATAAAGTCAGTAATTATTCAAATCCCAATACAATGTCTCAATACAATACAAGCTAGGAGAATATTTTAACTTTAAATCACTGATGGCCACACTTCCTTTATGTATTCAGTAGACAAGATAAATACTTTTAAGACTACTGTCAAGCACTCAAAAGATAGGCTGCATTAAGATTACATGTATTATACATGAAGATTAAATTCTTTCCATTCCCCTCTTCTTCATTTCTACCCACTCAGTATTTCCTAATAACTAACCTAATTAAGTCTCAGATGCTAATTTATACAGCCTCTGTTACAGCAGTCCCACAATTCTGCTCCTTTTTACATGTTTGAACTACCTTTTTGCCTTCTTTTTCCCTCACCATGGAACAGCAGAGTAATGGCTTCTGACTCTATTGTATGTGTAAGAGCCAAGGATAAAAAGCATTACAGAGCAGCGTTACTTGCATGATCTTACCATTACTATGAATCTAGTTTGGGCTCCCTGTACAAAGGGAACTCAGCCTTCCAGATGAGCCTCATCCAAAAATTTGATCCAATTTTTAACTGCAGATTTTTCATAATCAAACTTTACGTATCTTTTCTTTCCAAGCAGGACACAGGTTAATGATAAAAGGACACTGGATTCTGAAAAAAAAACATTCTTTTTTGCCATCAAATTATCTACAGCTCTACTAGGAGTGGTGGTTTGGATGTCCCCTGCCCCCCCACACTTTAGAAATCACCCAGACTAGACTCAGCCAGCTCTGGAAATTTGAATGAAGCTTATATTCACAGCTAGCACAATGNNNGGTGAATCAGCCAAAGCAAATGGAGGGTGAGGTTAGAAAGCAAGATGGAGTTCAGCCAGCAGCCTCAGCTCCCCAGCAGGCAAAGAGCCCAGAGCAAAGCCCAGAGCGAAGGGAGAAAGTGACCTTATCTATGTTTTGCTTTTCTTCTTTACATATCTCAGCAAGACTGTGAGCAAAGTAGACATCACTCTTGTTTTCATTTCACAGCCTATGATCTAGTCCTTCTCACCAAAACATCCTAGCTAGGCTCAAACTAGCACACTAGGACACTAAATATCATCTTTTTTTGCTGTCAAATTATTTACAGCACTACTAGGACACTAAATATCAACCAATTCCCATTAGTTTTACTCTCACTTAAAGGGTAACTGAAAATACCTTTACTCAGGATTTTCCTGGTAAACAAATGCAGATGCCACTTGAACTCATCTGGGTTGACGAAAAGCTCAACAGGAGCCAGCAGTGTGCACATGCAGCCCAGACAGCAACCCTGTGCTGGGCTGCAGCAAGAGCAGTGTGGCCAGCAGGGCAAGGGAGGGGATTCTCCCCCTTTACTCTGCTCTCCTCAGACCCCACCTGGAGTACTGTGTGCAGTTCTGGAGCCCCCAGCACAAGAAGGACATGGAACTGCTGGAGCNGACTGGATGTTAGGAGGAAGTTCTTTACAGTGAGGGTGGTAAGACACTGGCACAGGTTGCCCAGGGAGGTTGTGGATGCTTCCTCCCTGGAGGCGTTTAAGGCCAGGCTGGATGAGGCCTTGAGCAGCCTGCTCTAGTGGGAGGTGTCCCTGCCTATGGCAGGGGGTTGGTGCTGGCTGATCCTTGAGGTCCCTTCCAACCTAAACCATTCTATGATTCTATGATTCTATGATAATCCTGTTTTGAGTCTAAGTCTAGTGATGGAAAATGTTATTTAAATAGAGACACCTAAGAGACAAAAATATACTAGACCTGTAACACAGGAAGAAAGGATCCACACATGCACTATTTCATTTTACTTTGAAAGCATACTATGTTCCCAGATTACAGAGAAAAAAATGAGGTATTGTTTCAAATAAATGAGCTTATTAGCAGTGGCTTTCATATTTACTGTCAATATTTAATTAATCATTTTGATTTCCTGTTTCCATTAACTTATATGAAATGAAAGTGATAAGCTACAGCTGGACAATGAGAAAAACATTTGCTTGTGCTGATGCATCTCTCATTGAGGTGCTTACAAAAGAGGCACATGCACAGTCAAATGTACCAATACTGCAGCAAGCACTTTATGTTTACTCAACCATTCCTATCTTGAAGAAGATTGGATCAGAGTAACTGAAGGTAAGGATAAAATGGGAGTTGAAGAAAAGGAAAGCACAGAGGAAGAATTCAGGTGAATATACACTATTTCTAAATCATTATTTTTGAAAGAATCAGAAAACAGGACCCACATTTGGCACTGTGGAGATTCTGACTGCCCAAACATCTCACAGAAAGAAATGCAAGCTAGAGAGTCTTTGAACAGTCAGGCTACAAGATCTCAGGATTTTTCAGCCTACCCTGTCAAATTTGAATGAGGTCAAAGGAAACTGCAGTTTTTCCTCTCTTGCTTTACAGTCTAAGAAGGAAAAAATATAGACCACTGTGCATGAAGACAGCAAGATACTTCTAAAAATGTGAGACTGTGAACCTGCATTTTGTTCTGAAGTATCAAACCACAATTGGGTCTGCACAAGCTAATGACAGATGATCTCATCAGCTACCAAATGGTGACTGTGGGAGTAACCTTCAAGGTTACTGCTGAACACTGTAATATAAAATTGGCACATTCTGTAATACAGTCACTATATTACAGGCTAAGTACTATTGAGCTAGGAGCTGGGCAAGATGATGCATTTTGTTGTTTGTTTAGTTCAAGTTATATAGGAACATAAATTATTCTATAGTCCTGTCCAAAAGGAAAGAAAATTATTTAACAAAACAATTGCTAAAATGCTGAAGGCCACATAAGAAAACTGGTATGGAGGTAAAAAACATTTTTTCCACTAAAAAAGGGACATATCCACAGGGCCTCTTTCTTCACTCATCTCCTTAAGTAGTTTTTGCTTTCTTTACCTTCCATCATGACACAAGTCATATTGCTGAACAATACAAAACTCATTTGGAGACTACAGAATCACAGAATCGTTCAGTTTGGAAGCGACCTCAAAGATCATCTAGATCCAACTCCCCACCATAGGCAGGGACACATCCCAGGAGAACAGGTCACTCAAGGCCTCATCCAACCGAGCCTTGGACACCTCATGATTCTAAAAAAATATCAACAACAACTGTGTTCTTCACCCCTGAAACAAAGGAAGAAAAATAAATGAAAGGCAGAGAGTAAAACACAATGGTTGCCCTTGGGTAATTCTAGCAGCTCTTCCTCTCCTCCCACCTGGAGTACTGTGTGCAGTTCTGGAGCCCCCAGCACAAGAAAAACATGGAACTGCTGGAGCCAGTCCAGAGGAGAGCCATGAAGATGCTCAGAGGGCTGCAGCAGCTCTGCTATGAGGACAGGCTGAGAGAGTTGGGGCTCTGCAGCCTGGAGAAGAGAAGGCTTCGAGACCTTAGAGTGGCTTTCCAGTATCTGAAGGGAGCCTACAGGAAGGCTGGGGAGGGACTATTGACAAGGTCTGGTAATGTCAGGACAAGGGGGAATGGGTTTAAGCTGGAGGAGGGGAGATTTAGACTGGATGTTAGGAGGAAGTTCTTTACAGTGAGGGTGGTAAGACACTGGCACAGGTTGCCCAGGGAGGTTGTGGATGCTTCCTCCCTGGAGGGGTTTAAGGCCAGGCTGGATGAGGCCTTCAGCAGCCTGCTCTAGTGGGAGGTGTCCCTGCCTATGGCAGGGGGTTGGAGCTGGATGATCCTTGAGGTCCCTTCCAACATAAACCATTCTATGATTCTACGATTCCTAGGGGACAGATGCATGGCCTGGACAAGACAGTCACGCCAATGAGAGATCTGTAATCCCAGCATAGCTGCACAGAAACCCCTTTGTAGCAAAGGTGTAATGCTAGGCACAAACTGCCAGCCCATCATTACAGACACTGTAATGTTAGTTACATGCACTCATTTATTGTGAACCAAATAAAACTGACAGAAAATGTTTTTGTTGGCATATTGAGAGAAGTGAAGCTCGTCTTAGTGGCTCTTCTGAAGACATTCATTATGAATATTGACATCATTTAGTTCAATGCAATACTCCTACAAACTTACAATCACCTCCTCCACCAAATTACATTCTCAGAGGAGTGAAAATAAAAAATAGTTGCAGCTGATAGGCATTTCTGTTCTGCTGAATGACCCTCTTGGGTTCTTGTAGTAGAGAAGGCAAAAAAATATGTTTTATACATTTTTTGATGTGCAAGATCTTTTTCCATGTATAGTTGTCTTATTTCTACTATTTCTACAACTATTACATATACTCCAATTCCAATGCTTGATGTTACTGGGTGATGAATCATCAAGGCTTGATGTTGGCTGGGTGATGAATGGCTGGAGAGCAGCCCTGAGGAAAAGGACCTGGGGGTCTGGGTTGATGAAAAGCTCAACATGAGCCTGCAGTGTGCACATGCAGCCCAGACAGCAACCCTGTGCTGGGCTGCATCAAGAGAAGTGTGGGCAGCAGGGCAAGGGAGGGGATTCTCCCCCTTTACTCTGCTCTCCTCAGACCCCACCTGGAGTACTGTGTGCAGTTCTGGAGCCCCCAACACAAGAAGGACATGGAACTGCTGGAGCGGGTCCAGAGGAGAGCCACGAAGATGATCAGAGGGCTGCAGCAGCTCTGCTATGAGGACAGGCTGAGAGAGTTGGGGCTCTGCAGCCTGGAGAAGAGAAGGCTTCGAGGAGACCTTAGAGTGGCTTTCCAGTATCTGAAGGGAGCCTACAGGAAGGCTGGGGAGGGACTATTTACATGGTCCAGTAATGTTAGGACGAGGGGGAATGGGTTTAAGCTGGCAGAGGGGAGATTTAGACTGGATGTTAGGAGGAAGTTCTTTACAGTGAGGGTGGTAAGACACTGGCACAGGTTGCCCAGGGAGGTTGTGGATGCTTCCTCCCTGGAGGCATTTAAAGCCAGGCTGGATGAGGCCTTGAGCAGCCTGCTCTAGTGGGAGGTGTCCCTGCCTATGGCAGGGGGTTGGAGCTGGATGATCCTTGAGGTCCCTTCCAACCTAAACCATTCTATGATTCTATGATTCTATGTTACACCATTAGCTTAAATGGGAGTTAAATTTAAAAATACATTTAAGAAGAACAGGCAAGAAATAATTGTTTTAATGCCTTCAGGAAAAGTATTTTTGAGAAAAACACTGAGGGTCCTTAAACTCTTTGAACCTATCAGTGAGTTTCAACTGTGCTCAAAAGCTTTCTTCTTCTTTTAGATTGTGTGCCAGTTCGAAGCTAGCTAGAATGTTTTGGTGAGAAGGATTAGATTACAGGCTGCAGGAGGAAAACAATGGTGATGTCTACTTCACTCACAGGCTTGCTGAGATGTATAAGAACAAGAAACCAAACATAGATAAGGGAGTCGCTTCTGCTTCTTCTGGGGAAACTGGCTGAGCTGTTTTTCTCTCTAGCCTCTCTGCCATCTCTCTGATTAATCCACTTTGCTTCCTAACCCCCTGGCCAAACCTCCATTCTTCCTTGGGACTGGGGTAAGGTTGAGGGGTAGGGGGGGAAAAGGTGGAAGGGCGGTTGGGAGCCCCTCCTGGGGACTCAGGTTCCCCTCCTGGGGACTCAGGTTTCTGGGAGGGCTGTTGTGTTTTTGTATTGTCTTTTACCTTGTCTATTTCTGTCTATAACTGCATATACTGTAAATATCTGCTTGTATATTGTGCTAAGCTGTAAATATAAGCTTCATTCAATTTCCAGAGCTGGCTGAGTCTAGTCTGGGTGATTTCCAAAGTGAGGGGGGGCAGGGAACACCCAAACTATCACAGGTTGAGTTAAACCAAACAAAATTCACAGAATCATAGAATCAACCAGGTTGGAAGAGACCTCCAAGATCATCCAGTCCAACCTAGCACCCAGCCC